>JAJMHN010000004.1:92263-243771 GCA_030566025.1 Geotrichum cucujoidarum | reverse complement strand
ATGGTCGTGGCCGCGGCAGTGGTATTGGTGGTGGGCGGCGCAGTGCTGGCGGGCTCGGCGTTGAGGATGCTGCGGATGCTGAGGTTGTCGTCGCCTGGTGAGGACTGTGTGCGCGCTAGGCCGAACGAGCTGATGCTCGGCAGCCACTTGCTCTGCGCTGGGGTCTGCGTCTCGCTGTGGGCAGGCACACCGTTGCTGTCACTGCTGCCGCTGCTGGTACTGCTCTCGCTGCTCGCACTGCTGGTGGTACTGCTGGTACTGCTCGTGCTGCTGTTGCCGGTCTTGCGTGGTGGCGGTTGGGACCGGAAAAAGTGGGTAAAGTCAATAGCAGCTGGTGCATGATGGCCCAGGCGCGCCGACGCCGACGCCGTGCTCGCCACGCTGCTGACACTGCTGCCCCGGCGTCTCGTGGTAATACCATTGGCCGACGCAGCGCCCGCAACCGGCTCGGGCGAGGTCATGGTCGACAGCGCCGGCAACGTGATCTGCTGGGTAGCAGCAGTGGTCCTTGCGGGTTCCGGGGACACGTCCTTTTCCTGGTCGTTGCCGTAGTTGGCAAACTGGAAGCCGCCCTGGGTGGACGCAATGATGCGGCGGCGGCGCTTGATGGTGCTCTTCTTCATGTTGACGGGCCGGTGCACGCCGTGCAGGCGGTGGTAGAGCCCGCACGCGTTGCAAATAGTGTGGCCTGCGTCATCGCGGCGCCATAGGGGCGTGATGGTCGTGCTGCAGTTCTGGCACGCAATGACGACGGCCGACTCGTCGTCGTTGGCGTCGCCGGCATTGAGAGAGGGGGCACCGCTGCCCGGGTTGGCAACAACTGCGAACGCGAGCTGGGAGCCCTTGGAGACACGGTTGTTGTAGGCAGGGCAGCCCGAGCAGGCGACAGAGCCGCCAGTGCCGTTGCAGTGGCCGTCACCAGGGCAGGTACCTTCCTTGGACGAACCGCAAGAGGTCTTGGCAGTCTCGGGAGCATCAGTCTCAACAGGGACAATGGGTTTTGGCTTGATGGACGAAGGCGCAAGCGCACTCGAGGGGGTTTCCAAAATAATGGTAGTAGTCTGCGGCGGTCTCTTGAGGTGGACCGGTCTTGCCGTGTTTCTGGCCTTGAGGTAGAGTCCGCACGCGTTGCAAATGTTGGACCCGTCGGGGGCTCTGCGCCAAAGGGGCGTGCGCGTGGTGCCACAGTTGGAGCACACCTGGCCCGCGACAGCGACCTTGCGGGCGCTGTTCATGACGGAGATGTTGTGGTTGGGCCGCGTAGAGAGCACGGGGGTTTGCGGCGACGGCGAGGCCGCCGAACTAGCAGGTGTGGCGGGGGCCGAGACGGTGCTGGTACTTGTGTGGGAGGTGGTGCTCGTGTTGGGAGCGGGAGTGGAGGTCATTTTGACGGAAAAGGACGAAAAGTGCGAGCCCGAGGGCCGTCTTGGTTTTGGCGAGGCGGTTGTCGTGGGTTTGCTTGCTGGTTTGCTTGGTTTGCTTGGTTTACTTGGTTTACTTGGTTTGCTTGGTTTGCTTGTGGTGGTGGTGGTGGCATTGCTAGGCGGCGCTAGGGCCTTTTGTGGCGGTTGTGCGCTGGCGCTGAGTGCAGGCGCCAGTTCCGGCAGGCGGGTGTCTGGCTTTGGTGCGATGGAGTGGAGGGGCTTGCTCATGGCTGCTGCTGCGCTGGTGTCGCTGGTAGGAAAGAAGTGAAGGGAAGGAAGAAGAAAAGGAGCGCGCGGAGGGAAAGAAAAAGGGCCTGGCAGCGGGCACAAACAGCGCATTTCGGGGGGTTTTTGCTCGTCCGAAAAAAGCAAATCCAATCTCTTTGATCAGCGGTGGGCGACAAGCACAAATTGCCCGTTTGGGACACTGCCGTAATTTGGTCTCTGCGCGCGCTGATTGGCCGATCTCGCGCGCGGTAACTGGGAATTCCAATCGCTTTATCTGATTGCCATCGCGCGATAATCAGCAACACGGCCAATCAGCGCGCGCGCACCGCCCACTGCAATTTCAAACCCGCAGCAGCGCGTTGGCACTGAAACTGGTCAAAGACTCGAGGCCAGCCAGGTGTTTCAAGGCAGCGGGTGGTGATTGGTGGCCGCGGTGTTCTTGACTCTTGGGCAAATGCCGAGAACCTTGGGCTACCAATTGGGCACCTGGCCAATAGGAAGCGCCGGAAAGGTCAGCAACCCGCTGCTGCGCGCCCGCCGCCGGCGATTGCAAATGCGCTGCGCGTGATTGGCTGGGCTCTGTGGCCGCGCCGGGGGCCCAGCGGCGGAAGGCCTGGCATTAGTAATGGGACTTGGCTGCGCCGTGATTGGCCGGCGCGGCAGAATAGCCCAAAGCGGATAAACCGCGCAGATGGGGCGGCGGACTGGAATGTTCCTGGCCAGCGACGCAGCGAAGAGGCAGGGAAGGGCAAAAGAAGCTTCCAAAGCTTGGCCTGGAGCAAACCATGGGCGTGGGCTCACGGCACCACCCAAGCCAGCGTTGCAAGGCCAGGTGCTGCGTCAGTAGTGGTTGCGCGTACACCTTTGCAGTTACGCGCACTGCCACGGCCGCTGTTTCTGCGGTTCCTGCTGCTGCCATGACGGTTAAATCGCGCCCTCTGATCTTGAGGGACTTTGGATGCCAGCCAATCAGCAGACAGGGCCCCATCTGGTTTCAAATTACCAAATCAGGGGGCGCCAAAAAGGGGAACGCAGCGCACGGCAGAGATAAGATCATCCATGCCCCGTTTGGGGAATTCCAGCGCTAGAATGTGCGCGCGCTGATTGGGTGGTTTTCAAACCCGCCAAAACCGATGATCGCCATCATCGCGCAACCCCGGTGCCTGGCGCCAGATTGAATTCCAGGTTTCGTTTCGTTCATTTCGTTCATTTCATTCATTTCGGGTTTGGCTTTTTAAATGCGCCGGCGCAAAGGCTTGTTTGGCGATTGGCCCGCCGCGCGTTTATTGCTCGCGAGCACTCTACAACGAAATTTAAAGGCGACCAAGAACTCGTCAGCGACTTGCTCCGTTTTCAAAACAGACTTGGATTGGGCTGCAAAGCCAACTAGAATAAACTAAACTTACTTGCTAAAACTATCTGTAATTGCCAACGCGCTCAGTGCTTACTGCTGCTGCTGGGAGCGGGCCTTGGCCTCGGCAATCTCCTCCTTGTAGGCCTCCATAATCAACGACAGGGCGTCGGCGCCCGCGTCATAGTCAAAGTTGCCGCTGGCGTCAGTATAAGTCTCGTTGACGCGGGTATAGACGTCGTGCGCGCGGACAAGCACGGCCTTGATGGCCTTGGTCACCTCGTCGCTGTTCATGTCCTCGCGCTTGACCATGGCAGCCACGTCGAGCGTCTCGCCCTGCATGAGACGGGCGCCCAGGTCAACGAGCATGTTGCCAAACTCGGCAGCAGAGGCATCGTCGTCGCGGGGGGCAACGTTGCGGGCACCGCCGCCGTTGCCGCCATTGCCGCTGTTGTTGTCAGCGTAGCGCTGCGCCATTTGAATGGCGCGCACAATGTCGCTGGCCGCGCGGTCCGCGTCAAAGTTGCCGTTAGAGTCAGTGTACTCCTTGACAGCGCCGTCCACCTGCTGCTTGCCGTACTTGAACAAGGGGCCCATGTCAGAGGCCAGCTGGCGCGACGCGTCAGTGTGCGGGTACTGGTCGTTGATGTCGAGCCCGCCGTCGGCCATGACGTTGAGCTTGTGCGCAGAGTCGAGCGCAGCGTCGTCATAGTTGCCATAGCCCAGGTACGCATTGGCGTCGTAGCCGAGCTGCAGCGACGGCTTGAGGCCCTTAATCAGGTCCTGCTGGCTGGGCGTCGCGCGCTTGGCAAGGCCATTGCCGCCATTGCCATTGCCGCGGCGGCGCGCAATAAACATGTCGTAGAGCTGAATGCCCTGCGCAGCATTGGTCGCCGCACGGTCCAACTCAAAGTTGCCGTTCGAGTCGGTATAGTCCTTGATGCCCTTGACATAGGCGTCGTGGCTGCCCTCGAGCAAGGGCTTGATCTGCGCCGCGAGCTGCAGGTCCGCCGCGCTGTACTTGGAGTTGTCATCGCGCTTGGCGGCCTGCTTGCCGCTGTCGTCATAGTAAGCAGTCTGCGTCACGTACACAACGTTGCGCGTGGGGGCAACGGGGGCGGCGGCGGCGGCCTTGGCCACGCCAGTCACAGTGTTGAGCTGCGTCTCAACGTTCTTGATGTACCCACCGGGCACATTGACGGGGTGCACGGCCATGCCCTGCTTGTCGGGCGAGGCTGCAACACGGCTAGCACCGGCCAGCAGCGCAGCACTGATAATAAGCTTGGATTGGACCATGATTGTTTCAAAGAAGAGAAGGAGAGTTAAGTAGAGAAGGCTTGTCGGTTGACTAGAGTCTGGTGTTCTGGCTTCCTTCAACTAGGCCACATCGTCGTGTATTTATATTCGCCAACTTGATTTCGCCAGAGCAAGCTTGTTCACGACTGGCAAAGGGCAATTTCTTTTAAATGTGCCTGAAGTTTCACCCCAGACTTGGCTAGCTCTCATGCCACTAATTCCATGGGCAAACGCTCGCTCTCAAATCATTAAACATGGGACGTTGGGTTCATTTAATGTGAGAAAATTAATTTACCCCATCACCTTTTTTTTTCATTTTATTAATTTGCAGAGATTCTGCATTGACTTACCATTCCTCAATGCGCCTGGGCCGCTTGATTTTGCCCATTTTTATTTGAATTAAAATGTCAAATTCGTCTAGATACATAAATACTAATCACACATGTTTAAATGAAATAATAAAAAACTATATGAAATTTCCCAACGAGAGAATATGGTAATTATTGAGCGCTGCTGTCTGCGCTTTGACTGGGTTTGATTGTCCCAGTGTCATCCTCTTTGGCCTCGTCACTAGCTTTTGCATCATTGTCAGCAACGTCTTGGGGTGCTGTTTCTGTGCTGGCAGTTGCAGGCTCGGCTTCTAGTAGCTTCTCAGAGTCCTTCTCCGCATTCGCGTCTGCATTTTCTTTTCCGGGTTCCTGCACATCAGCGCCATCAGTTGCCGGCTTGGCTTCTTCTACCGATTTGGAAACGTTGTCTTGCAAAGTAGTCTCATCAGCGGCAGTTGCCTCTGCAGTGCTTTCTTCAACAGCAGTAGACGGCTCGGCTGATTTCTCATCAACAAGCTTTTCCTTTGGCTCGTCATTTGTCTTGACTTCACCATTGGACTCGGTTTGTTGCTCAGATTTATCCTCAGCCTTTTCGACTGGTTTTTCCTCGGCAACCTCCTCAGTCTTTTCATCAGCCTTGGACTCTTCCTCCTCGCCCTTGGCTTCTTCATCCTTGGCATCAGTCATGACAGTGTCTGCAGTTTCTTGATCTTTTTCCTGATCCTGGTCCTCAGTCATTGTAACGTCTTCCGAAGGCTCCTCAACAGGCGCGTCGGGCTTCACAGGCGGTTCCCAGGCAAGCACGGCATCGGGGCCCTGGTTCTTCCAAGCATCAAACTTGCTTTGAGCCTCCTCAACCGCGTCCTCGTCAATGTCACTGCGCCAGCCGTGCGGTCCTTCCAAGAAACCCTTCCAGTTTTCTTGCATTTGCTGCTTGGCAGCATCGCTAGCGCCTTCAGCGGCAGCGCCCACTTTGCGGGAAAAGAAGTCTTCCGAGTTGGGCTCGAAAAACAACTTGTAGGTGGAATCGCAAATGCGGGCAGTCAAACCTTGGTCAACGGCAGCAATAACGTCATCGGTGTCCATGCTATCAGGCAAACTTCGATGCAGGAACGGCAGCGAAACCTTATCTGCAGGAACGCCCTCAGTAGGGCAAGTCATGAGATAAGAAGTCAAGTAGTAGTTCCATTTTTCTTCTTGAGTTTTGATTTGCTTCAACGTAATGTCATCGCTACCAATGTGCTTGACAAGTGCGTGCCGCGTTTTTTCATTCCATTCAATGCGGAACAAGTTTTCGTCAGCACCAAGCACCGAGTCAACTCGCATTCTGTAAAGAATCTGCTTTTTGACGCTCGATGTGCGACAAGCACGGTCCGCCTCAAACAAAACCAAAACGTCTGAAGACTTGGAGTCTGAAATAATGGTGTGTAAATGTTTGACAATAGACTGCAATACCTTGTCAATGGTGTAAAGCTTGTAGGCACGGTTGCGGTATGCTTGGCGAATAGCTTCCTCGTACCATTGGTGCTCAAGGTCACCCTCAAGCAGCTTTTCAACCATTTTCAGTAGCTGGCCATAGCAGTCGTCCTTTTCAAACTCCAAACCCATTTCCTCAATACGGTTATCGTAAAGTCCCAAATCAACAGCGTAACGAGTCTTGCGGCTTCCTCCAATTTCCTGAGAAACTTCTTTTTCAAAGCCCTTGACTTCTTCTAAACGTTCGTAAAGAATAGATGTGAGTCTGAAGAAAACGTACATGGTAGTGTTGGCAAACAGGTTGAATGTGTGTCGAGGCCGCTCTTCGAAAACATCGCCTTCAGAGGTAGCCGTAATGTGCTTGAGCCAAAGTTCTCCAGACTTTTCAACGGCCTCCATTTCTTCCTCTTCTCTTGTCTTTTCCTCTTCCTCCTCTTCCTCTAATTCCTCACGCGGCTTGTAAAGCTTTGCGTGCTTGGACTTTTTGAGGAGATCGCGCAAAAGTTCAGAATCGCTATCAAGAGGTCGCTTGCCATTGGTCTGGGCAGATTCTTCACTCTTTTCAACATCCTCTTCCTTTTCTGCGCATTTCCGGGGAACGGCCTTGTCAATGTAGTCTTCAGGTAGCGAAAAGAAAAGATTGAGATAGAGCTTCATGAGTTGTTCCATGCTCTCTCTATCGTTATTCGAATAGGTCGAGTGATCAAGGAAGCACACAACAAGACGGAACATGTCAATCAAAATGGCATTATCCTTAATGTGGTACTCCAGCTGCTCCTTGGGTTTGGGCGTCAATGAGTTGAGACGTTTGTTATTCTGTTCAGCCTTGACAGTCATGATTTGGGAAACCAACTGACGTGTGGTCAAGAACTTTTTATCAGTCTGCTTAAAAGTCAAACCACGGTGGTCCAAGGATTTGAAAAAAACCTTTTGTTCAGTCTCACGCCAAATCTTGTTCCATTCGCGGTGGGCTTGACGCCATTCCTCGTCCTTTTGTTTCAATCTTCTCAAAACAATTGGGATGGATACCGCCGGCGAGTCTCTAAGAGCTTCCACAACTTCGTGGTAACGACCCTCACCATAGATTTTCTTGAGCACCTTTTCATAAATGGTAGAGGTATGACCCAAGTTGGCAGGCAGTTTGAACATGACCTTTTCGTCAGCTGTCATGTTGGCTATCCGACTGGCAAGAGTCTCTAGCGTCTGAATAGTCCTTAAATTGGAACCCATGTAGTAGTCATACTCGTGACGCTCCTCTTCCACCTTATGCATGATTTCTTCGTACTGGTTCTTTCTGTGTGCCACAAATCCTGCCTCCTCTGAAGCCCACGTCGGGTGACCAACCCACTCGTCATTGAGAACTTCCCAGCACATTTCATCACGACCAGAACTTGGCATGTAGGTTTCTGACTTGGGAAGCAGTCGGTATGACTTGCCATAGGAGCGGCACATGGAAAGCTTGAGTAAATGTTTCTTGTATGGAATGTTTTCAATGCTCATGGGGGTAGCTTCGTACTTGACAAATGCCTTGAACCAGTCAAAAAGCTCCTTGTTTCCATCCAAAAACTTGTCAACTCGTTCCACAAGCTGAGCCTTGTCAATCACACGCTGTGAAAACAGGTTTAAAACCTTGAGGAATTCATTGTAGGTTTGCTTGTTGCCAATGTGCTTTTTGGCCTTGTCGAAAAATGAGATCTCCTCCATAACAACACCAGGAGTTGAAGGGTGTAGAGGTTCAGGTGTGGCGGGCACCAGTGTAGGGCTAATTAAGCCGTCCTTAGGTTTGCTCGGTGCAGATCTCAGATTGGAAACTGCAACATTCTTGTCGTACTGGCCATTGTACTCGCTACCCTTCTTCTTGCTGCGACCAGAAGCGGTTGAGGCCTGGGAAGCACCTGGAGTACCCATTGGCGGGATTTGAGCTTGCTGACTACCACCAACTGCTGGTGGCGCAAAGCTCCCAACAGGAGGGAGTCGCACATTGTCGTTGAGCATGGTATCCGAAGGTCGCTGTTGGGTCATGTCCGGCAAGAATTGTTGGAAGTCGTCCAAGAGATCAGGAGCATCCTGGAACAACGCAGTGATTTGAGTGTAGACCTCTGCTATCCGCAACTGCTCGCGCTGATACGTTTGTAAAATTTCCAAAAAGGTCTTGTAAACGTCGGGTTGAGATGCAAATCTTGTCTTGATTTTGTTGACATACCCAATGGCATGGTTGAATTCCACAGGGTCTCCAGGGCGCCTGGCCTCAGCAGGCTCAGCAGGCCTCGTGTCATTTGCAGCAGCATGCAGTTGAGACATGGAGCCCATACCGTTTGTAGCGTCGTGAACACCGTTAGGCTCGTTGTTGCCAGCGCGTGATCCATTCATGTAGCCCTGATTGGGGTCTACTTGCTGCTGCTGCTGCTGCTGCCACCTACCGTCGTAAGGTATCGTCGGCTCACCGTCTGGACGTGATGTCGTGCCACTAGGTGTGGTCACTCGGATGGGATTGGGATCGGAGGGGTCGGAAGAGCATTCAATGCGATAACCTTGCGGGAGGAAAGTGTTAAATCCTTGGATAAGGTTGTTGTGGCCGTTGAAAAGCGTAGAGACGCGAGCAATCACACCAGGGGTATCAATACTAGCAACTGTTAGCAGGGTGAAATGAAAAAAACCACCACAAAAACAAAGACAAACTCACTTGTGACTCTTGAAATCCTTCATAATATCCAAAAAGTGATTATAAACGTCAGGCTGGTTCTGGAACTGGACCTTGACTTGGTCAAGGTAAGAAAGGGCGTCGTTGACGTTGAGTGGCCGATAACCGGCCATGGACTGAGAGCTTTCGGAGCTAGGCGGCTGTTGCTGTATTGGGTTATGATGCAAAGGCCCAGCAGGCTGAGGAGCCATCTGGTTCATGCCGGGTTGCTGTGAAGGAGGTCCTTGAGGCTATATACGATTAGCATGTGGAGATAGGAGCGACGAAACAAGAGACTTACTATGCTTGAGGGAGGTGGAGGAGACTGGCCAAGCCCTTGAACAGGCGGCAAACCACGCATAGGATAGTGAGATGAGTTGTTGACTGAGCCGAAAGCAGGGAGCGGAAGCTGTGGGTAGTATGAAGATTCTCCAGAACCTATGGCAAGGAAAGAAGAAGAAAAAAGTTAGTTGATGCTGGCGGGGCGAAAAAAAAAAAAACGTGCAGCTCGGCGCGACAACGCAACAACAGGCAACAACTATCCAAGAAAAGCACGACACTACTTACCGGGATTCGAGCCGAGAGAAGATGGTGGAGGGAGCACTGTGTGGTTCATTTGTGGCCTATACGGTTAGTACGCTGGACGGGCTAAGGAGGAAGCGCTGCTGCGATATCGGCTACATACATGTAGGACGGATGGCGGTTGTCGGCGGTGTCCTGAGGCGTCGCCGGGTTGGCCCAATGTTCTTGATTTTCCATCGCGTGTTCTGGAAATAAAAAAGAAAGGACGACTGGTCAATGGAAATCGTTTAGACGAAAGGAGATGTCGCGTAGGAAGTGTAATCTCTGGCTGGCGGGCGGTTTGTCGCGGGAAGTGGTGAGAGAAGCTGGGGACGGACGTAGCGTCGTGCGCAGTAGTAGCAGCAGTATATAGGAAAAGAGGTAGCGCAAGCAGCAAAGACAGGACTTGCTATACCAGGAGCACAACAGCACAGACGATCGCGAGGGTGAATTTAGAACGGAGAAGTAAAGGGAAAAGGACAAAAAAAATGAAAAAGTTCGTGGGCGGGCCCAAATAATTGCCGGGGGCCTGGATTACCTAAGTAAAACATACGGCTAAGGTCAGCAAAATGAAGAGAGAGAGAAGAAAACGCGGGATTTTACCCTGCGGTGAAAAATAACCCAACCTCCAAAACAAGCACGCATCGCGAGATTGGCCTTGGATCATTTGGACGGACAGCACGCGCCATAATAATACACAATGAACGCGCCTGACAGATTTGAGCTCTTCATCCTGCCCGACGGCGTTGACAAGTAAGTCTTCTGCTCCCACCACCCCCATTTGTCGGCGCCTTTACTAACACAAGCGCTTCTTTTTTTCCAGGCTCACCGTCACGCCCGACTCGAGGATTCCAAATGCCGCCATCATCAAGTTCGAGCGCGAGGACCACACACTCGGCAACCTGCTAAGATCTCAGCTGCTCCAGGACTCGCGGGTCATTTTCGCCGCCTACAAGGTCGAGCACCCACTTTTTGCAAACTTTTTGCTGCGCATTCAGACGGAGGAAGGATACACGCCGAAGGAAGCGCTCAAGAACGCTTGCAGCGCTATTTTACATCAACTGACCGTGTTACAACAAAAGTTCAAGGGCGAATGGGATCTCAAGGCCATGCTTGCCGACTCGGAAGATGTCTAATACCTTTTTTTTTTTAATTAACTTATTTATAACGAGCTTTTCATAACAGAAGAAAGAAAAAAACAATATGCATGGAATGAACGACCTTTAAGGAAACAAGATGCGTGTAGTGATTGAGAGAGGAAGTGAGTGTAGCTGGTCTTTTGTCAGACAGACTGCTCAGCTTCGGTTTGCTTGATCAAGTCATACAAGACCCGCCAGCACTTGGTCAGTTTGACTTCAATCTCCTTTGCAGTGAAACCGGCCATGGCAGGCAGCGCGCCTGGTTCGAAAAGAAGGCAATTGTGCAAATGCTGCAGCGAGTCAATAAAAGTGATTTGAACAGAGTTTCGCGACGTGCTTGGATGGTACTGCATGATTATCTTGGTGTGGTCGGCAAAGTTGAACTGGATGGTGCAGCGGCCAGTCAACAAGATGACAACGTCGTCGGCCCTGAAAAAATGTACCAGCCATGTCGTGTCCACCAAGGACTCTGTGGTTGTTCTTGGTGCACTTCCGCTCTCCCTGAGCGACTCGTTCATGTATCGATGTAAGGCTCTGACCAGTCTGATGTTTGTGAATTGCTCCGAAGTGCACTCTTCTAATTTCGGACAGTCCCAGGAATGCCATTCCTTTTCATCGTAGCTCCAATTCAAAAGGCAAAACTTGTCAAGCGTTCCTTTTGTTTGAATAACGGTGCCATCATTCAAAAGAATCCCTGTCACGTCGTTTGAAAGTTGGTATGCAATTCCATGCTTGTTTGAATAGTCCACCCACTTGGTCACATATATTAGCGGGCCGTAAACGCCTCTATGAGAACGGGAGTCCCCGCTTTCTTTTCCAGTGACCAAAAAACTGTAGACATGTCTTGTGGCTTCATAAATGTAGTAAAGCCCGTCCAATTTGTTTGGTGACGGCTTTCGAAAGGTCGGCCAAGCAGTGGATAGGGAAGACGCGGAAGCAAAATTCTTGCGCTTGGCCCGGTTATAACGAGTCTCCTGGATTTCCTGACTGTGGTTGTTCAGCCTACCAGACATGTGTTTGGACTGGGAGGGAGTCGCCAACACCTTGACCGGGGCTTGCTCGATTTGACTAGCAATTTTGCAATTGGTAAAGTTGGTCGCAGACTCTTCGGGAGATGTTGTATAATCTTCAGGCGTGTTTTCAAGACACGACTCGTCGATTGCTGGTGGGAAATTGGTTTTGAAGAAATCAAACTCTAGCGCCGGTTTAAGCTCAAGTCGTTTTGTCGGGTCAGTATTGAGCAAAGCGGTGATGAGTAGCTTGGCGTCAAGCGAACCAATTTCGTTTGGCATTTCGTACCTGCCCAGCTTGATTTTCTGGTAAATCCCTTCAACCTCTTTAGACTGAAAAGGCGGTTTGCCAAAGACCATGGTGTAGAAAATGATACCAATAGACCACGCATCTGCTTCGTAGCTATGACCATAGTCTCTTCCGTACAAGATCTCCGGCGCAATGTAGTTTGGAGTCCCGCACACGGACTTTTTGCGGTCATGCTTGGAAGTGAGCATGGCAGCTAGTCCAAAGTCTCCAATTTTGACACTCACGTCATTGCTCAAGAAAATATTGCCCAGTTTCAAGTCACGGTGAATGACTCCGCGCGAGTGCATGTACATGACACCCCCAATGATTTGTGTCAGGAAATACTTGACTTCGGGCTCTGTCAATGTCTTTCGTTTCTTGAGCATGGTCATGAGACTGTAGTTTGGGCAAAGCTCCAGTATAATGTAAATGTTGGCGTCGTCTTCAATGAACTCGTAGAACTTGACCACGTTAGGGTGTTGGAGAAGACTGTGTATCTTGATTTCTCCCCGCAGCATTTCCTTGTTTCGAGTCGTTTTTAAGGACTCTTTGGTAATGATCTTGGCTGCAAACAACTCTCCAGTCTCCTTTGTGACTTTATAACAAACCGCAAACCCGCCCTTCATTTTGTTAGCTTGAATCTTGCAAGACGGTGAGTTGACTTACCTTTCCCAAACAATTGTCTGTTGTGTACTGATGATCTTGGCTTGAGCCGAAAATGACCAGTGGCGGTGATGTGCAAAGAGGGTTCTTCTTTGGTTTTGCTTTCGTTTCTGGTTGTGCGTTTTCTTTGCCAGCCGCTGCGGTATCTGTTTTTTGTTTGGTGGTTTTCTTTGCTTTGGCATCTGGGACCCGGTCGAGAATGTTGTGGTCGATATTGGTCAGGGGCAGCAAAGGCAACCTGCCGGCGTTTCTTTTCACCATGCGTCAAGTTCTATATACCGGAGGATCAAGTGAAAGAGAAGAAAAGTCATTGATGGGGGAATGTTGAAAAGATATACCGGAAATTGTGTTGGCCAACAATTGCATTGTCTTGTCCGTCCCAAGCAACTTGCGCAGTGTTACTTCCCATCGCCGGGAATTAAGGTTGCCGTTGGCGTCACAATTGGGAGCACTTGATTCATGTCACTCAAATAAACGCGCAAAGAAACAGAAAAGAAAGACAATGAAGCTCTAAGATTATCGATAACGTACTGGTACATGAATATGGAAAACAAGGCAACTGATTTATTAAAAAATGACATTTGGGTGTGTATGTGTGTGTGAGGGCGTGCATGATGGAGGGGAGGGTGTTTCTGTTTTTTAACGATCGACTTCACCAAACACCAAATCCATGGTACCGATAATGGCGACAGCGTCGGGCAAGAAATGTCCTCGCGAGATGTGGTCAAAGACACCGAGGTGGGCAAATCCGGGGGCGCGGATCTTGCACTTGTAAGGGCGCTCGCTGCCGTCAGAGACAACGTAGACACCCATTTCTCCCTTGGGGGCCTCAATGGCAGTGTAGGTTTCACCGGCAGGCACACTGTAACCCTTGGTGTAAAGCAAGAAGTGGTGGATGAGAGCCTCCATATCTTCCTTCATGAGAGCCCTTGGTGGGGGAGTGATCTTGTAGTCCTCGACCTTGATGGGGCCGCCGGGCATTTGGTTGCAGCACTGCTCGATGATACGCAGGGACTGGCGGAACTCGGTCATTCTAATGAGGTATCTATCGTAACAGTCTCCCTTGGTACCAACGGCAATGTCGAAATCAACCAAGTCGTAGGCGTCGTAAGGCTGGGACTTTCTGATATCCCATGGGACACCAGAACCTCTGAGCATGACACCAGAGAGCGAGTAGTCGAGAGCGTCCTCGGCAGACATGATACCAATATCCTGGGTACGCAGCTTCCACATACGGTTATCGGTCA
This sequence comes from Geotrichum cucujoidarum, assembly GCA_030566025.1. NCBI lineage: Eukaryota > Fungi > Ascomycota > Dipodascomycetes > Dipodascales > Dipodascaceae > Geotrichum > Geotrichum cucujoidarum. The sequence continues at coordinate 230,078 of JAJMHN010000004.1, read as the reverse complement.
GCAGCTCCTCGGTCTCGTCAAGACGGTCACCAAACTGGGTGGCCCACATGTAAATGTCGTCGAGCATGCCGGCGGGGAGGTCTTGTGAAACACCACCTGGTCTGTAGTAGGCAGCGTGTAAACGTGCACCAGAAACACGCTCGTAAAACTCCATGAGCTTCTCACGCTCTTCGAAACCCCACAAGAATGGGGTCAGGGCACCGACGTCCATGGCGTGGGAGAGAATGGACATGAGATGGTTGAGGATACGGGTGATTTCGCCAAAGAGGGTACGAATGTATTTGGCACGGATGGGGACTTCGACGTTGAGCAGCTTTTCAACGGCGAGCGAAAAGACCTGCTCGTTGGTCATCATGGACACATAGTCCAAACGGTCGAAATACGGAAGGGCTTGGGCGTAGGTCTTGTATTCAATGAGCTTTTCGGTACCTCTGTGGAGCAAACCAATGTGAGGGTCCGCACGCAGAATCTCCTCACCGTTGAGCTCGAGAATTAGTCGCAGCACACCGTGGGCGGCAGGATGCTGGGGGCCAAAGTTGATTGTAAAGTGTCTGATTTTGGTGTTTGCCTTGTCGGCGTCGACAATGTCGTCATTGTAAGTGGACAGGTCCTCCACAAACGTGGTCTTGCCAAACTCTTCTGGTCTACGGATGTTGCCGATGGGGGTACCCAGGGCCTCGACGTTCTCGACGGCGTTCTTGGTGTTGCCGCCATGCGAGTATGCTGATGTGATGCTAGTGGAAGAGAGGGACCGCGACGGCTGCGTGCGCTGTAACCGGAGCACGGCGGCTGTGTATGCTGAGCTGGGCTTGGAGCCCTTCAAGAGACGGGACGTGGATCTGAGCATGGCTGGCGTGCAGACTTGGTAGTTGAACAGTCTTGCTGAGGTAGGGCCTTTGGTTTAGAAAAATGGCGGGAAAATATTCGCAGCCCGCCGGATAATGCAAATTACAGCGCGGTGATTGGCCAGCCAAGCGCGTCGTTGATTCGAGACACGTTCAGTGCGGAGGTCACATGACTCGATAAATTTCAGTCTAGCCCAGACTGATCTCGGAGCTTTTTTTTTTTTGCTCTTTTTTCTTTCTCCACAACTTTGGAAACCTTCAACAACACAATCACAATGGCCAGATCTCGTGGAAGAACCGCTCCTGCTCCTGCCCGCCCCATGGGCCAGACCCGCCCTGCCTCTACGATGGCTGCTCCTCGCACCGCGGCTCCTCCTGCTCCCGCTCCTGCCGCCGCTCACCCTCCCGCCCCCGTTGCCGCTGCCCCCCAGCAGCCCGGCATGTTTGCCCAGATGGCCACCACCGCTGCCGGTGTCGCCGTCGGTTCTGCTGTCGGCCACACTCTTGGTGCCGGTATCACCTCCATGTTTGGCGGCTCTTCGTCGTCGGCCCCCGCTGAGGCTCCCGCCCAGGCCGTTGCCGCCGCTGCCCCTGCTCAGAGCACTTACCAGTCTGAGGCCGCACGTGCTTGCGAGGTCGATGCCCGCAACTTTACCAGATGTCTTGATGAGAACAACGGCAACATGCAGATCTGCGACTGGTACCTCCAGCAGCTCAAGGCCTGCCAGCAGGCCTCTGCCCAGTACTAGAGGTTTTATTCGTTATAATTAATAGACTTGCATTTTGCCAATTGACAACATTAAATGGATACCGGCTTTTTTAATAATTGAATTACTTTCAAGGCATTTCGTAAATATTAGTATAGATTATTAAGTATGGACTAGGAGAGAACAACAAACGAAAACAGAAACGAGAAAAGGCAGCGAGCTATTAAATCAAGAAGAATAAACGGGATGTTTTTTTAGAGAGGTGAGGCAGAGGAAAGAAAAGAAGGTTTACATGATGATGCAACCCTTCTTCTCCTCGTCGTCGTGCGAGCCCTTGGGCTTTGCGCTGAGAGCGCAGCGGGCAGCCTCAGTGAAAGCCTCATTAACGCCTCTGTTCTTCTTGGCCGAGCACTCGAGGTATCTCAGCGCACCGACCTTCTTTGCAACGGCAAGACCCTCTTCGTAAGAAATGAGCTTCTTTTGTGGGGCGGCAGAGGCAGAGACGGCCTTGTCCTCAGCGCCGGCGGGGGTCTCGCCCTCGGCACCGTCCTCCTCGTTCGATCTGAGATCGCACTTGAGCGCAACAAGAACAAGCTTGACGCCCTCGCAGTGGTCAACAATCTCAGAGACCCACTTGGTCTGGACGTTCTCTAGCGAGTCGCGCGAGTCGACCGAGAAGCAGAGCATGATGGTGTGGGTGTCCGAGTAGGAGAGCGAGCGCAAGCGGTCAAATTCTTCTTGGCCCGCAGTGTCCCATAGCGACAGCTTCATGGCCTGGCCGTCGACGAAAATGTCGTGCACGTAGTTTTCAAACACGGTGGGTTCGTAGACCTGGGGGAAGTAGCCGCGGGTAAACACGTTCAGCAACGATGTCTTACCACATGCACCATCGCCAAGAATGACGATTTTTCTTTCAACTGCTCAGCGTTAGTATGCAGTTCAATTACTTTTTTTCGATTTTTCACTCTTGCCCCAGAGTCTGGTCAGCCGAAATATCAAGGGACGAGCAGGTACTTACCAGCCTTGGGGGCACCACCGCAAAGAGGCATTTTTGTGTCTGTATAAATGTAATTGAAGTCGTTCTTGCAATAAAAAAACCGAACGTGCGTGCTATTGAATGAGAACGGAAACTCGCAGGAACAACGGGGGTACTCTTGGTCGAACTTTTCGTGGTCTTTTTAAGGAGAAAGGGAAAAGAAAAAAAAAAAAGGCCAGGAGGGAGTAAAAAATAAGAAGGATTAAAAAAACCACACCCAACTTTAAAAACAAACAACAACACCACGGCAAAGGCCCTTGGGAAGAAGCACAAAAATGCACACAAGTGAAACAGCCAGGACAGCAGGGCAAACACCAGAAACCTAGACACAACGGTCTGAGGATGGCCTGACTGGTAGTGGGCCTCAAGTTTCCAAGCGACGCAGCAGCAAAAACTCTGACCAAAAGTCGCTGCTGCTGAAACGGCGGAACCTTGGACAGACTGGACAGGTACAGTTTGGCATAGTTTCAGACGGCTGCCCCTGCCCATGTCACATGACCACACATACAAACAGGGCTCTGACAGGACACTTTCATGTAAATTACTTGTATTCATACGGTTCATTTATGTAGACTAAGGAGATAGTACAATTAGGCAGCATGCTTGAAATGCACTTAGGCCTCGAAGGTCAAAGAGGCACCGAGCTTGTGGGCGGCCTGGTTGAGCTTCTGGGTGTCAAAGGAGGCACCGAGACCCAAGCGGACGCCGGGGCGGAGGGCCTGGGAGTAGGCAAGGGAGGCAATGGCCTGGGAGTTGATCTTGGCCTTGACAAAGGCAGAGCTGTCGAGCTGGTGCTTGGCACCGACCTCGAGACCGACGCCCTGACCGGCAGCAGAGTTGGAGTCCCAGGTGGCCTTGGCACCGAGCTCGGTGGAAGGGTTGATCTTGTGGAAGTAAGAACCGCTGTAGACGCTCAAGTTGGAGGTGGAGGTGATGGCGGCAGTGTAGGAGCCGGTGCTGTAACCAGCGGCAAGGGAGTACTTGGTGACGAGACCAGAGTTGATGTCGTAGCCAAACTCGGAGCCGGCAAGGAAACCGTTCTGGCCGTAGGTGGCGTCACCAGTGAAGGTGGGGCCCTTGGGCTTGAGCAGGTCAAAGAAGGCACGGCCGTGGAAGTAAGGCTGCTTGAAGTGGAAGTTGAGCTTGGCGGACTTGGCACCAGTCTCGGGGAAGAAAGAGGTGAAGAGCTCACCCTTGAGGCCGGGGGTAAAAGCGTCAGCGAGCTCAATCTTGGTGTCAAGGACGTTGGCGGTGTTCCAGCCCTGGGTGAGGGTGACGCCGGTGGCCTTGTCGGTGTACTTGCCCTCGAGGGAAGCGGCAATGGAGCCGTCCTTCTGGGAAGACTTACCCTTAACGGTGAAAGCAACGCCGTTGGGGGCCTTGGTCTTGATCTCCAAGTTGGCGTTGGCCAAGTGGTAGAAGTCGCGGGTCAACAGGTCGTTGGCGGGCTTGGGGATGTCAGAAAAGGCAGGAACAGACATGGTGAGAGTGTGGATGTTTGGAGGGTGTAATTGACTGGACAGAGCACAATTGAGAAGAGCAGAAGATGAGCACGAAGCAGACAAGAAAGAGAAGAAGAAAGAAGAGGAAAGAAGAAGAAGAAGCGGAGGTTTGTTTGGCGAGAAATAATAACTCGGGCCAACGCGGTGTACTGCCAGGGTTAGGTCGCTTATTTGGTGGGGATCAACGCTTGGATTTTGCTGGGAAACGCTGCGGAACCGACCGACGCGACCGAACTCAGCGCAGTGTTCGCGGTGCTAGCAAACACCGTGCACGCTGTGAGAAGAGCGGCAACGTGGCACTCGCGAACGCACTCCATGAGAACCCGTGCTCGCCAAAGCCGTCTGGACACAGCGAGTTCGGCATTGAAACTGGCGCTGGCGCACTCGCTTCTTCGTGCTGGGCGTCGACGATTTCATTGGCTGCGGCTGGTTCCAACGGTTCTAGAGTCTAGACCCACGCGTGTAGTCACGTGAACTTCCAACTGGGTAACTGCCCTAGCCCACGCGCAAATGGCAGAATAAATTGATTCACGATCGGGATTGCTGATTTCACCATACGTCGCGTCCAAGGCCCAAGATCTCGCACTAATCACCTCATTTACGCGTTTCAAACAAGAGTTCACGACAATATCAGACTGCCAGTACAAGCATTTCACTTCTAGCATTCAATACACAACACACATGTCTTCGTTTTTGTACTCGTCACCGCCACCATCCTCGCCTCCCTACAGCACACTCACCTCGAGCCCGTTCCGGCCCTTTGAGTCGCGCTGCTCGCCCACGGCGCGACCCCCGCGACACAGCCAGCTCGTCACGCGACCCATGTCCTCGCCCACGCGTGCCCGTGAAACTCGGAGACAGGCCTACCGCGAACACATGCGGCAGGTGCGCGAGGCGTGCGCGGTGCGGGCGAGGGGAGGCGACGAGCGCATGACGGCGGATGTTATGGCAGCGGAGCATAGGCAGTGGATGGCCGCGCTGCAGCGGGAAGGTGCGCAGTACACGCCAACGCCTGAAGAGGAGGAGGAGCTGTTGAGAGAGGCCCAGCAAGAAATGGAGAGGGAGAAGAGGCAAGATGGGAATGGCGGTGCAGTCAGTGAGCAAGAGCTGCTGGATCAATATCTAGAGGCCGAGGCGATGCAGGCCATGGAGATTGAGCGCGAAATGGAGCTCTATCTCCAGCAGCAACAAGAAGACACCCCCATGGAGACCTAGACCTGAACCCACCCACCCAGCTCTTTTCCTCACGGTTTCTTATTTATTTTGCAAGCATTTTTCTACTCACTCTGCATCAAACAATATCAATTGGCACGACTTTTGTATACCGCGCGAGATCTTGTGGGCTCTTTGGGATTGAGACCAAAACAGCACGGCTAACAAACGCGTTTCCCAATCAACTGCATTTGTGACCAAGGCCCCCTCTTGTTCTTTTGACATCTCCCTTTTGCATTTCACATTTCATCATTTATTTATAAACTATTCCATTACTCAACATTTACTTCGTTTACGAGAGGTCTGTTTGACCCGCTACATACATCATGATTAATAATAATAAAAAAAAAAAAAAAAAAAAAAACTGCGACTATATACATTTCAGTACTGCGTGTACTGCTCCGGGATCTTATCCACCGCGGGACCACCGTTTTGGATGCCCGTGCTAGAGGGACCCCCAAGATCGTAGTACGCCGCCGAGTTGGGCCGCGGTTGGTGTTGGTAGACATTGTCGTCGCCTGCGTACCCAGCCTCGCCTTGCGTGTAAACATAGTCTTCGTCGTCCTCTTCGTCCTCGTCTTCATCGTCTTCCTCCTCGGGTTCCGGTTGTTGCTGCTCGTTCATGATTATTCCTTGCTGCAGCATTCTCTTTCTCTGCTGTTGGCGTTGACGCAGCTTGCGTCTCTTGTCTGCAATTTCCTCCTGTCGCGCGTTGAGCTGGCTTCTGTACTTGGCCAAGTAAATTTTGAGCACCTCTGCATAATTTTCAAAGCCGAGCGACACAAGCGCATAAAGCACATCTTCGCCGTTGATGGTCTTGCGGCGCTCGCTGTTGCACTTCTCCGTGGCTTCGCTGGTGATGAAGGAGACAAATTCGGAAACGCACTCTTGCATGCATTCCTTGGCCTCTTTGGAGATTTTGGCGGTCGTTGGGAGAGCCGTCTTCATGATGCGGCAGACGTTGGCAATAGGAAGCCACTTGTCTTGCTCGCGGAGCTCGTAGTTGCCCATGACATCTGCATCCGACATCTTGGAGTTGTGTATGTTGCAAGTCGGGGTAGAAATAAGATATTGGTTGTGCAGAAGAAAAGCAAAACAAACACGACTATGACAAACACCGTGAGCAAAATAACAGAAAGGAAGGAAGGAAGAAGAAGGGAAAAACTCATCATTTCGACAACCAGTCTAGAACTACAGGGTTTTGAGAAAAGGAATTCGGTATTCAAGTTGACTGGCCAATGAGATGCCAGATGTGCTGTCCGAAAACGGCAAGCCTTGATTTTATCAGATTTGATTAGGTAATGCAGTATTACTTAATGAGGGATATCAGATTCGAGGAAAGTGATCTGAGCGCTGACTTGAAGCCTGGGCTAAAAAGACTAGGCAAAAGGGCTTTGACTTGGACTTTGAATCAAGAAGCAGTACGTTTTTGAGTAGAGCTTTACCTGTCTAGTTTCTTGCTCCAGGTCTACTTCTACAAGCGTCTGATTCTCTTCAATCATTGAGTGGGCGGCTTGCGCTACTGACAGATATTCAGGTGAAGCAAGGAAATCAGTCTCTAACTATGAATCTATGATTATTATTTGGCTGCTTGAACGATGAGCCCGGCATGGAATTTTTATACATGGTCAGAAGGAGCAACTCGCGACAGACCAGCAGGGTTCTCAAGCGTCTTTCACAACAATAAGAACAATGAATGTATTACGATATCAGTCCGCAATGCTTAAAAGTACAAACAAGTTGGTTTTAGCTTGGCTGGTTCGTGCGCAAAACTTGCACATGCATCGCACGCGCAACAACCGCGCTTTAAGTGAGATTCGGGCTTACTGCAAAGCAGGCCTGGCACGGTGATCTTCCTTCACTCTGTAATGCTATAGACCGACCTATTCCCTTTGTTTTTGTATTTCGACACATATTTTTGGTCCACGCGGTTTTGGCTTACTTGGATTGATCGAAAGTCCTTTAACTAAGAAACACAATCACAATCAACTGCTGAAATAATTGAACTAGCCAAAGCCAACCAAGTATTGATGTAACTAGATAGGTAACTAGTCGACAAACCCAGCTAGTCTACAAGATAAGTTATTCAAATCAGGGAACTGGGATTGTTAAGATGATTTTAAAGCAGAACCAAGGGATCTATAGTTGTGGATCCAATCTACACAATTCCAAGAATAAAGGAAATTTGAACGCTGTCAATTTTTTTTTTTTTTTTTTTTTTTTTCCTGTTTCCGCTTGTTTGTCTGAGTTTCCGTTTGTTTTCGCTTTTCGGGGAATGCCCATTGTTCTTCGGTTGGCACGTTTTTCTCCAATGCAACATTTCTCCAATCGGTCCTCAATCCCCAGTCCGCAATTATTCGATTCTTGATGTTACGGTTGCAGGTGGCTGCTGGGTGACCCTGGGTCTAGCTCGGACCGCAAAAAAAATCTTGTCAATTGGGGCCGCCCATGTGGCATGTGGCTTCCAATAATTACAAAAGATTCAAAGGCTCGAGGCGTCTTGCCGATACCGCAACCTTAATTCTGTCAACCATTCAAGGCTTCAAGGCTACAAATCAATCTACAAAACCCTGGCACATTGCAACTGCCGGTGCCGAGTGTAATAAACTTTTTTTTTTTCTTTATAGCTTCCCGTTTATTAAAGTTTTGTCATGCCTAGTCAAACTGATTCGTTTTATTTGTTATACGTAGTTGCGGCAAAGAGGCCTTTAAAAAAGGAACTCAAAACGCGTATTGCGTTGGATCCATTTTCAAAAAAAAAAAAAAAACCATCTTTTGGCAACCAAAGAAAAGAATTACAATCACAAAAAAAACTAGAATTGAAATAAAAGAAAGAAACAAATGTGAAGTGAAAGATCAATTGATGGTGGTTGAATAAATAAATACAAAGTCGGAGGTAACATGAATAGAAAAAAGAGAGGGAAGTGAAAAAGAATGGAGAATAATACAAGCAACAAGAGAAAAGCAAAAGAAACACGTCGTTAAAATAATTCGTTGCAATCATGAGTATAGGGCGCATGGGTTATACACTGACGGCAGCACAAGGGGTGCGCTGCTCGTCGTCGAGGTTGTCGGCAATGGCCGGGAATGAAATGTAAATGCTCTCTGGCGGGATGGTCCGATCCTGGCGGCGTGCAGACCGTGACGTAGAGGAGGCATTGCCACCATTATCTGTGGTTGTGGCCGGTGTTGGGGCGGCGGTGGCAGCAACGGTCGAATCGGCGCTCTTGCGTTCTTGTTGTTGTTGGCGCTGGCGTTTGGACGTGACGCTGATAAAAGGCACGCCAAGGCTGCTTACGCTAAGACTGCGTTTGGTCCAGTTCGACAGGCCCTTTTCTTCTGCCGCCGAGGCCACGTCCGAAGACGACAGAGACAAGTCGTCCTGGGGAGAGTCAATGCAAGTGGCCGTGTTTATCGAGATTTGGTTCAAGTAGCCCCTAAACGATAGATCTGGTGAGGCCCATTCCGGGGTGGCCAGGTGGGTGGTGGAGGTGGGCGAGCAAGGACTCGACGGGCCCTTTTCTGAATGCGGAGGGTTTGGTCTAGCTGTTGCTGTTGCTGTTGTTGTAGTTGTTGCTGTTGTAGGGTCTGAGACGGAGGTGACCGAGGAGGGTGCAGTCGAGTGACTCGAGTCGCACGAGGACGAGGCCAGGGTGCTGATGCTCGATGTGGTACTGTTGGGAGTACTAGCGACAACGGTCTTTTCCAGCGTTGCATTCAATGGAGAGGCAGCAGCGTCACAAGCACCGTGATCTTTAAAGATGCCGCCGTGGCTACAGCTGGGAGTGTCTGCAACGAGGGTGGTTGCTGACGAGGGAGCAGAAAGTGTGCAAGTTGAGGCCGACATGGGGTATCGTGTTGTTGTTGTTGTTGTCGCTGTTGTTGTTGCAAGTAGGGTCTGGATGGGTAAAGCAGAAGCCATTAGGGTCTACAAACAGAACAGAACAAGGGATAACTGTGGTCGTTTGAAATGAAAATAAGTACAAGAGAAAAATAAATAGAAGTAAGAATTAAAATAGAAAAAAAAAAAGAGAGGGAAGAAGGTGTTGTTTATATCTCAAACCTGGCGCTGTTGTTGGCACTTTGGGCTTGAAGGTTTTGGTGTAGCATTGGGCGCCGATTGCCGTTGTGCCATAGTAACTGGGCTAGTAGTTTCTTAGTACTACATTGCGCGTGTCATACCAAGTTACTTCAGCCTTTGTATTGCAATGAGGATTTCTGGGCGGCGCGTCCAAAACAGGGAAAATGCCCCCAATTTGAGTTGGCGCGTTTGGTGTGCGTGGGTTTTCGCCAGGGCAGGGCCCAATTGGGCTGGTCTATAGATTAATTAAAAAAAAGGGAGCGCGTTGTGTGGTGTGGTGTGTGGCCTCACGAGACAAGCCCAGACAAGGCAGCCCCATGGAACACACTGCGCCGTCTTGCCTATACAAGGCATTGCACGCACGCACGCACGCACTAACTAGCCAGTTTACGAGTTGGTTAGTTTAGGAGTAGGCCGACGGAGGAACACGCGAGACAAGCCAAACCTTCATAGACCCACCACTCTCGATAGAATACTTAAGTAGCTGGTAGACAAGGCCCAAATAGCCGTTTTCCTTCAAACAACCTACCCAAGTACAAGAAGCTGGCACTGGACTAACAGTCCCTCAAAGACTAAAAGACTCGAAGACGGTGGTGGAAGCTCCATGGCCCAACATGCCGGTTTGCACCACGAGGCCAGTATGCCAACGCCACCCGTTAAATAATAATATCGGATCGTATAAAGAAAACAAGAAGCCTCTAGTTTTTAAACAGTATGAGGTCTCTGAACAGGTGCCTCTTTTTGCCAAGTGTGGCTCTCGTTTTTATTGTTTTTTTTTTTTTTTTTTTTTTTTTCAACGGTCTCACTTCATGATGATGGTCCTGTAATTTCTAAATCTGAACTGGTAGAAATGGATTGAGTCTTGAACAAGCAATAAACAAACAAACCATCAATCAACAACAACCCCGGTGAAAACAGGAAGCCAAGTCAGTTCAGACTTTTCCGTGAACTCGTTTATCAACCCTGAGAACCACATAAGCTACATTTTTGAAAGTATGTGGTGACTTGTAAATAAAAAGTTGTAATTGAGAGACATGGTTTAGCTGGTTGATCCAGAACTATCGTAAGTAGCCAAGTAGTTATATGGATCAGATTATGGGGTTTTGCTCAAATCAAACAACCAACATCTGACGGCTTTGGCCCCCTAATGACTTTCCAGCGTAAAGAAAAGGAAGCACTACTGCTTTCGTAAACACGACTGATGCACATTCCGTTCACCTATCTTGTCAACTAGTCAACTAAACTGGTTTGGGAATTGGGCCTCAGGGTCTCATGTTACTAGAGATAACGAGTCCTGTGAATTCAGCGGTGGCCACAAAATTTGGCACAAATCAACGATTTGGAGATAGGTTCAATACAAGTGCGCTCGCTCATGGCAGAAAGAGCCCTGGGATTGAGACAGGGTATAGATGAACTAGCTACTTGGTTATTTCAAATAATTATATTGAGAAAAACAATAACAAAAAACACGCTAGTTATGGCAAGATATATTTACAAGACTTTTTTTTCTTTTTTCCAGATAATCACAGAAACGACGCACGCGCTTCTCTTTACTTTTTCAAAGAGGAAATGGGGGTCTCGCCAGAGGCAAGCTTGAGGAGCAAGTCCTTGGACGCAAAAGACAACGATCTGTTGTTGTTGAGCGCAGAGATGGCGCCCTCCTGGCCCTTGGCCTGGGTAGAAGGGGGAATGTAGAAACCACTAATAGTGCCCTTGTAGGTCGACTCAACGATAGCCTTGACAGACTCCTTGTCAAACTTGCCGTCGGCGGTCTTGGGCACGTTGTGAATGGCGCGGATGATTCTGCATCGCGCAGAGTGGCCGAGGTGGGGCATGAAGGGCGACATGGTTGGGCGCGAAACAACATTGACAGTGATTCCCGTGCCAATTTTGGCAATTTCCCGGCGCACGGCGATATGGGCCTGCTCGGGGGACATGATCGTTGGAATCACTTCGTCCTTCCTGTCGCTTCTCTTGGAGGGTCGCTTGCGGGCAGGGCCCTTGCGCTGGAATCGGGGAGAGCCAGACTTGGCGCCAAACCGGGCTGATGGGCCGCGGTTGTTGTTGTTGGGGCCGCTTCGTGGGCCGCTTCGTTGACCGCCACGCTGGCCAAAGTTTCTCTGGTTGTTATTGTTGTTGTTGTTACGGCTAAATGATCGGTTGCCTCTGTCGAACAGAACACCGCCCTCGGTAGAAACATGTAGGTCGACCTTTTCGTGCGAAGAGTCGGTCAGGGCAGAGTCAATGTCCATGTTGTTGTAGCGGCCCAGGTTCTTGCTGGGCTTGGCAGGGCCGCTGTTTCTGGGCGCAAAGTTGGACTGCTGTGTGTTTCTGGGTCCAGAGCCGGGGGTTCTTGGAGTGAACTGCTTTCTTGGCTGCTGGTTGCCGTTGTTGTTGTTGAACTGTCTGGGTGGGCGGTTGTTGTCAGACTGTTTGGACTGGCCGTTGCGTGGGTACTGTTTGCCCGGACCACTGTTGCTGGTGCGCTTGACGTCGAACTTGAAACCGCTCTTCTTGTCCTGCTTCTTCTGTGCCTGGGCGGCGTGCAAAGCATCGATTCTGCCCAGGAACGACGAAACGTCCACCTTGGAGCTGGGGGCCTCTGTCGAGTAGCAAGCAATCTGCTTGAACGCAGCGCGAGTAGTCGAAGTAATGGCAAACTTGGAAAACATGCTGGTCGTGTGGTTGGAGCGTTGCGATACCTGAGAATCTCTCGAGAATCAAAGATCTTGATCAGCTGGAGACAAGAAGGCAGGTTATCAAAAAATTTCAAACGAGGTGAGTTGATTGGCCCGGGTGAGGGTAGGGGTAGTGAAAAATTACAGTTGCTGATGTAAATATACCACTAGTGCTTAGTAATATAATTACAGACCCTGACGGGAAATAGCCACGTCCACGACCAGCAGGCAGACTTGGAGTTGGAGGGACTGCTTCTTGGTCTACATCACATCACACAAGTGAAGAGACATTGAGGACCATTCCAGTGACACTTTCCACCACTTTTTGTTTCTGAAAGGCTTGTAATTTGACAAAGTGGAATCAGCTACGTGTCAGCAGGGTAAGCCTGGGCAAATTAGTGCGCGTGGGATTTATGCGCCATACAAAATGATATCGTTGATATTTCAGTACGGGGTACTACCCTGATCCCTCATACAACGAGCCAGGCACCACTGATCGCCAACTTGCAACATCTACACTCTCGCTGCTCAGCTACATTCTGATTCTTTCCGCCAACGGATAGAAACGAAACCAAAGCGCCGTTAGAATACAATGGCCTCTCTGGATCAGCCATACGACAAGGGTATGTACATCTCATTGAGTAACTGTTTGTTTTGGGTAGCATGTCTCACGAACGACTCCAACCAGGGGGATGAACCTTTACTAACAAGCTGCAGCTTCATTGGAAAGTAACATTCTCCGCCTGAAACTCATCCAAGCATTCAAGTCCGGCTCAAAAGATCAGGCACTTGAACTGATTGCACAAAATGCTCGCAACCTCAAGCTCGATCCAAACGATGTCTTGCTCTCGACCGATCTCCATATTCTACATTTAGCTGTGCAAACGGCGCCAGTGGACACAATTCGAGCCATTCTGCTAAAGTACAAAGGCACGCCTGCGTTCGAAATTAATTCAGTAGAGCCTGTCAAAGGAGACACACCTCTGCACGTGGCAGCCAGATATGGCCGCTCGGACATTGTCATGCTACTCCTTACTCTCGAAGATATCAACGACACTGTGGTGAACTTTGCAGGTAAACAGCCAGTAGAGGTTGCCAGAACCCCTGAGCTGGCAGAGGCCATGCAGGTTGTTCGCGCTCAATATGTGGAAAAGGTCGCCATACAAATGAAGAAGTACTTCTCCACCAACGATATTCCGGCCTTGGAAGAACTCTTGTCTGCACCTCGCGCTGCTACGCTGTTAGACATTAATGGACAGGACCCCGATACTGGATCCACGGTGCTCCATGACTTTGTTAGAGACAGAAACATTCCCATGATTGAATTCATTCTTTCTCATGGAGGAGATCCCTTTCGCCGCAACTCAAAGGGTGTTCTCCCCATTGACGCTACAAAAGACGAGCTAGTTCGAAGATTGCTCAAGCAGTCCACCAAGTCACAGACTGTAGTGATCCAAGCCCCTGGGCCTGGTCAAATTGCCCTTGGAGGGCCTACCGTTACCAACAAAATTCAACCTGGTGACCCTGCAACCTACTATCCCAACACAGAAGAGGATTTCCCCCATCTTGCTGGACCCGCTCCAAACATGAAGGGCTTTCTCAAAAAATGGACAAACTTCACTGGCGGTTACAAGCTTCGTTGGTTTGTGCTGGAGAACGGCGTTTTGAGTTACTACAAGAAACAAGGCGACATTGAGAGCGCGTGTCGCGGTTCAATCAACATGCGCCAAGCTAGGTTGCACTTGGATTCTACAGAAAAGCTGCAATTTGAAGTGCTTTCAGGAGAATCGGCCAAGTTCCATCTCAAGTCCAACCACCCGGTCGAAACGAGTAGATGGGTGTGGGCTTTGACAAACGCTATTCAGTACGCAAAGGACCAGGAAAAAGTCAGAGCTGTGCAGTCACAAAAGTCTATAGCAAGATTGCCATCTCCGTCGTCGGGAACGGGCAACAGAGTCCCTGTCAACTCGGGCGATTCTTCTCTTCATCTTGCCCGCCAAATGACTGTGCGCTCTGCGTCTACGCAGTCTAAACCGAATCCAAGAAAAGTTGAAGACGATGATGGACCAGTCAATACTGCTAATGTCGCCAAGTTGGTCTCCCTCAACAACAATGAGTACTCCCGTGATAACTACCAGTCAGATGTTGACGAGGATGACACTGAATCGCTGAAGGAGGCTCCATACGCCGACGAGATTTCTTCCACCTCTGATTCACTTAAAATTGGCCTTACAAGTGTGCAGAGCACCATTCGGTCTCTTCGCATCTCATGCGAAAAAGATGACTTGTCTCAAGACGATCTCAAGAACGGTCTCATTGCTTTGGACCAGGCCATGGGCATGATCAACACTTTGATGAGACAGTTTACCACCCAGCTGTCAGAACGTGAAGCCTACTTTGTCAGAAAGGTCGAGCGCGATGAAGAGCTGCAAAGCCTATGGACCACGACCATCCGCGATATGGAATTGGAAAAGGAAAAGATTCAAGAAAACTTGTACCGCGCCAAACAGCAAAGAAAACAGGCAAATAAGGCATTGAAGGAAGCTACTGGATCTCCGGCTGTGGCTACCAGACGACAGAGTTTTGCACAGCCTACTATAGTAGTCACTGACGATGCTCCCTCTGGAGAACCCTCTGGAGCTTCTACCGCTCCTGCTCATGCTCCATTGATTGACGTCAATAACAAGCTTGGAGAACTTGCCTTGGACTCTGATGAGAGCTCTGATGAAGAGTTTTTTGACGCTTTTGGAGCAGGTGGATCTGATAATGAGGCAGAAGATGAAGTTGAAACTGCTGCTTCTCAAGAACCCGCATTGGCTGGACAGAGTCTTCAGAAAGAAACAGTCGCCACCACTGGCGAAGGTGATAATCTTTTGCAACACGAGGATGTTTCTTCATTGACTGAACCTCAACAAGAAATTCTCAAGCAGATTCTCAAGGACAACTCGTTTGCTGGCTACGAAGATGGCCCAAGAGCCAAACTCAGCATTGATGACGACGAACGTCCCCGCATCAACTTGTGGGGTGTTTTGAAGAACCTCATTGGCAAGGATATGACCAAGATGACTTTGCCAGTATCCTTCAACGAATGCTGTAATTTGTTGCAGCGTTCTGCAGAAGACATGGAGTACACTGACCTTCTTGACAAGGCAGCTGAATGCATTGACGATGCAGGCCAAAGAATGGCCTACGTTGCTGCATATGCCGCCAGTTCCTACTCGTCTACAATCAACCGTGTTGCCAAGCCCTTCAACCCGTTGCTGGGTGAAACATTTGAATACTGCAGACCGGACAAGGGATTCCGCATGTTCTCTGAGCAAGTGAGCCATCACCCTGCCGTTGGAGCACTGATTGCTCAATCCCCCCGATGGGAGTTTTATGGAGATAGTAACGTCAAGAGCAAGTTTTACGGCCGAAGTTTCGACATTAACCCCACTGGTTTGTGGTACCTCAAGATCCGGCCCAACAAGGGCTGCGATGTGGAGGAAGAGATTTACACTTTTAGAAAAGTCACGTCGTCAGTTGTGGGAATCATTACGGGATCTCCTACTGTAGACAACTACGGTGATATGGAGATTACAAACCACACTTTGGGCGTGAAGTGTATTTTAAAGTTTAAGGCGCGCGGTTGGAGAGGCGCAAATGCCTACGAGCTCAAGGGAACAGTTGTGAACAGTGCAGGTATCCCACAATGGCTTGTGGGCGGACGATGGAGCGACAAGATCTATGCCAAAAAGCTCGACCACCAGACGGCAGTGCCCATTTCCAACGGTGCTCCAGTTAGTGGCGATGGTTCTACTGCCGAAGACCTTGGCACGTCAGGCCGGATTTTGTTGTGGAAGGTTCACGACCGACCGCCTGCGCCCTTCAACTTGACGCCCTTTGCCATTACCCTCAATGCGTTGCCCGAGAGACTGAAGGAATGGCTCGCACCAACCGATACACGATACAGACCCGACCAAAGAGCCATGGAAGAAGCGCGCTACGACGACGCCGCCACGGAAAAGAACCGAGTGGAGGTGAAGCAGCGCGAAGCCAGAAAGCAGCGCGAACTGAGTGGTGAAACCTACGAGCCCCGGTACTTTGAGCAAAAGACGCACCCAGTGAGCGGCCAGCTTTACTGGAGCTACAAGGGCAACTACTGGACCTGGAGAGCCGACAAGAAGTTGGCAGACAAGGGCGATATTTTCTAGAATAGCGGAAGAAAACGTTGCATATTAAAACATCAATGGAATGATAGTTGAGTCACTTTGCTGATAGCCTCTAATCGATAATAATCAATACTAATAGTTAATGTTCTAAGAAAACAAATCATGGCCCCTGAGCCCATCGTATCATGAGATTGCAATTGAAAAAGTTCAACGGTGAAAGACATTTAATAATGGCAAATCATTTGACATGATTAATGGGCCAAATAACGGTTTCTAATTGACTATCGATGATTGATCACCTGTTTTGAAACTGTTCAAGTTGTCAGAGAAAATAAAACGGCGAGAACTGAGCAGAGACAATCCCTGTGGGTCTCTGAGCGTTGAAATAGAATAAGTAACACCGTTTGCATTTCCCTGACGCTCAACTCCCCCCCTGCTTTGATCAAAAACTGTGCGACACTATCGTGGCCAATGAACTGTGCTTGTTCCAGTCCCCAGAGCCATGCTGATCATAGAAGCTAGTGCTAAGGGTCTTTGCTGAGGGCGGGGTGTTAAACTAGTGACTAGTCAACTATTGGTTATATTTATTTTTGCGATATCGGCTTTGCAGAAAGCCCTCAAAGTAAAGACATTTTGATTGACGCAAAGAACGAAATCACCGCCGCCAGACAGAACCAACTGCAGCTTATTTGAACAGGTCTTTCTCTTATTGCAACTGCTCTGTGCCTTCGACTCTGTCTCTGGCACTGGGCTTGCCTGCCACCGCGGTCTGAGCCATGGCCTTTGCAAACAGAAATCATCACTGCTCGCTTTGAACGCGCAGCAAAAAATTAGACTCCAAAATAAGCAAGGCTCGCCGGTTGCCGCTTTAGGCAATACTTTTCCTTTTAGCTTATCCAGCCAATAGGAAGCCTTGGTTGGGGCTCTTGGTACCTATGTTTTTGTTCAAAAACGGTTTTTTTTTTCTTCTTTCTTTGAGTAAACTGTGCTGGCGTTTATTCCGAAAAGTACCAGATGTACACGCTCAAGCGGTCTTGGTTTGACAGGCTTGAATAAGCAAGAAAAACCTGGACTCGGAGCGCGTCCTTGTGAACCAGGCTCAGCAACAAGCGCCAAAGGCAACCAAGCAGCAAGCACCAAACCCGAGTTTTGGTGGACCACGAACCCGGACCCAAGAAAAGAGAAGAAGCAACAATCCTGCGCGCTGTCATTGGCGTGTTTGCGCTGCTTATCGATTAGGACCCAAGACGCTTGGGCTTGGCGAAAATAAATAAACAAAAAAAAAAAAATAAAAAAAACTCAAAATCAAGGTCAAACTCGGAGGTTGACTGGCACCGAAGTCGCAGTATGACGTTGGAGCGTAAATCACGTCGTTTTTTTTTCCACTTGCCTAGTTGAATACCGTGCGAATATATATAAACATGGGATTCCATCTGGTTTCTTATTTTCTTGTTCTTTTTTCTTAAAAACATTATTGCACCTAATTTTTCTCGTCGTTTCAAAGAAAACATTTGAGAAGAATACAAACCAACATCTCGAAAAGAAACAAAAAATGCATGCCTATTTTGAAAAACGGGCGGCCGCAAAGCTCATGTCGTTAATATCCCGTCAAGACGCGTCTGCCGCCGACGTTGTCCCCGCCGGCCAGAACTTTGACACGGGCGATATCTCGTACGTTGCCGTGTCGGCTTGCATGGTGCTCATCATGGTCCCCGGTCTCGGCTTTTTATACTCGGGTCTGGCCCGCCGCAAGTCCGCCCTGTCCATGATTTGGGCCACGCTCATGGCTGGCTGCGTGGCGTTGTTGCAGTGGTACTTTTGGGGTTACTCGCTGACGTTTTCGGGGACGGCGACAAATGGGTATATTGGCAACTTGGACAGCTTTGGACTGCGAAACGTCTTGTGGGGCGAGGTCGAGGATACCATTCCGGAACTGCTGTTTGCGACCTACCAGGGCATGTTTTGTGCCGTGACTCTTGCCATCATCATGGGCGGTGCCGCTGAGCGTGGCCGCTTGTTCCCTGCCATGGTCTTTACTTTTGTCTGGGCCACACTTGTCTACTGCCCCCTTGCATGCTGGGCCTGGGGCCCCAACGGCTGGGCCGGTTCCTGGGGCGTGCTTGACTATGCCGGCGGAGGCCCCGTCGAAATCGGTTCCGGTGTGGGCGGTCTTGGCTACGCCATTGCCCTTGGCCGCAGACAGGACAAGCTGCTTCTTAATTTCCGACCCCACAACGTTTCCCTCGTGACTTTGGGCACTATTTTGCTGTGGTTTGGATGGCTCGGATTCAACGGTGGCTCGGCCTTGGGCGCCAACTTGCGTGCCATTTACGCCATTTTCAACTCCAACCTTGCCGCCATCTTTGGCGCCATGACCTGGTGCTTGCTTGATTTCCGCTTGGAAAAGAAGTGGTCTACTGTTGCTGTCTGCTCCGGTATCATTTCTGGTCTTGTTGCCGCCACTCCTGCCTCTGGTGTTATTCCACTGTGGGCTTCGGTTATTCTCGGCGTTGTTGCTGGTATCGTCTGCAACTTTTCCACAAAGATCAAGTACCTTATCCATGTTGACGACTCTATGGATACTTTTGCAGAGCACGGTGTCGCCGGAATCATTGGTCTGCTGTTCAACGCTCTCTTTGGTGCCGACTGGGTCATTGGCCTTGATGGTGCTACCGAACACGAGGGTGGTTGGTTGAGTCACAACTACAAGCAGCTCTACAAGCAGTTTGCTTACATCTGCGCTTGCTCGGCCTACACTCTTGTCATGACAGTTCTTATTGGCTACGCCATCAACTACATTCCCGGATGCCAGCTCCGTGCCTCCGAAGAGGGCGAGGCTCGCGGTATGGACGATGACCAGATTGGTGAGTTTGCCTATGACTACGTTGAGGTCAGACGCGACTACCTTGCATGGCCCGTCACAAACCAGCCTCAGACCATCACTGGATCCAGCCCTCAGCCCGCTTCTATCGGCGAGCCTGCTGTTGAGATGGAGAAGAGTGCTTAGGCGTGTCATTGTTTTTATTGTATATTTTCACTTGTAATTAATCATTTTGTTTTAGTTTTTATTTATAAACTCAACTACCAAACGGGCTCTCCCGCATCGTTATAAAGAATCAAATTCTTAGTCTCAGGGCGAACGGCAAAGTCCTTGGAGTCCAGGATGTTTGGAGTCAATAGACTCTTGACCTAAATGCATTGTTAGTAACTTTCTCCATCCAATGTTGAAATGTACTCACTCTATCCACCGCTTGGCTTCCTGGATCTCCCATACTCATGAAGTACGCAACAAGTCCCGAGCCTAGCGCAGATGAAACAGACGTTCCTGAAAAAGAAACCAACCCGTTACTTCTACTGTCCAAGCTGTCCACGTTAACTCCAGGCGCGAAACCATCCACACATTGACCCCAATTGGAAAAGGGAGCAACGGTGTCTGTTCTGTCGTCAAAGCTACCAAGGACAAGAACATTGGGCACGCTTGCTGGAGAATAACGGCAGGCGTTGACGTTTTGGTTTCCTGCCGAGGCAACCACGGCAATGTCCATGTTGATCACATTTTGGATGGCACGATTCAAAATATTGTTTCTCAGAGTCGCAAAGGACATGTTGATGACTGCCGGTCGGTTTGTCATTCTCTTGGCTTTGATAACGTAGTCAATTCCTCTTAGAACCCAAGACAGACGACCTTTTCCATCAGATCTCACAACCTTCACATCAATCATGTTTGCTCGCTTTGCAACTCCGTGAGTGTTTGACCCAATCAAGCCCGCAATGAATGTACCTAAACATTAGTGCCATTCAGCCAGAAAACAAAATAGGACTTACCATGGCCATTCTTGTCGCCACTTCCTTCACCCGTATAGTCCATGCCGAAAAAAGCTCTGTTTTCCAGATCAGGGTGGTCTCTTCTAATACCAGTATCAAAGACGTAGACGTCAACTCCGTTTCCAGCGGATGGGTCGTAAACGTAGTCATGAGGTCCGACAGACTTCAACTTGTCGATTTGTGACAGCCGAGCTAAGTGTCTGGGAGCATCTGTCTGTACTGCTGCCACATGGAGCTCATAATCCCGAGAGATATCAATAACCTGTGGAGTTAGATTCAAGTTCAAAAAGAATGCATATTTTTTTTTATCTATTTACCATATTGCTGTAGGCTAAAAACTTAGCAAATCGTACATCGAAATTACCATAAATGGCATGGAAAGCACCAATCGTAATATTGCCTTCCATTCTGTATCGCAAAGAGGGGTACAGGTCCAGAAACTTGTTGAAGTTGATGTCTGGCATTATCTGGATAATGATGGATTCGGCCAAGGCATGAGACACCAAGCAAATGCTTATGACCAGGAAGAGAGAAGGTAGCTTCATATTGCTCAATATTGATGTCGATTGGTGACAGGTAGAAAGTGAAGGAATAAAGAAGAAAGACCACAGTGAGTGGAAATAATAATAATAAATACAGTGAGAAGCAAAGTACCACGAGCCTAATGTTGCGGCAACTCAATGTTGTGATGCCCAAAATTTTATTTCGCCCACGGAGCTTTCATAGGCGGAGCAGGCTGACTTTGGAGCTTAGCTGTCGAGTCTGCTCGATGGTAGTTCTCGTTGAGCACTGCGCTATTGTCTTCAACTGGCTCCGAGGATGGCAACAAATCGCCCTTCTCGTCGACCCAGGGGAAGAAGCTCGACCCAAACAAGAAATGCTGAACAACAGGGAACTTTCCCAGGACTTCAGCAACGTACATTTTGATCATACCGCGATGGATCTTGTGCCAGGTTGCTACTCCAGTGATGTCGTAAAGAATGGGGGAATGCTCATGGAACGGGCCACGCTTTACTTTGGTAATGAAGTCAATAGCGCCAAAGTAGAGGTTCGAGTCTCGCTCGCGCTCAATAACGTGAGGACGTAGAATGGATTTCGGAGGGAAGCGAGGAGTTGGCTTGTCAGCTTCAGTGATATCCACAATTTGAGCGGAGCCCAGAATGTACGGGAGGTGGAAGTGGTCGTCCAGTCCCCACACACCGTGACTGCCAGCAGGCTCAAGATTGTACCTCAAGATGAGCTTTCTGATCAACAAGAAGTACTTGTTGAAGATGTAAAGAATGTCCTCCCCTGCAATGTCAGCGCTCAACAATCCCAGCGCCCACAATCCACCAAAGAAAGCCAAAAAGCTCAGCTCATGCCCCGTGCCAAAATCCAGTCTTTGTCGAGATCCAAAAGCACCAAGAAAGTAGGGGACTAGTTCGATATAAGGGTCCATGTCGGGCCCTAAGACATGCTCTTCAGGAGTACCAATAGTATCGAAAAGAAGTTGTGGAACATCCGATGACAGCTTGTCGTGAAAAGTGCGAAAAGCCATGTTGCCAAACCTTCGAGAGCCTTCCAGGGGAGGTATTGCGTCCATCCATTGGTCCACCTGGTCGATTACCGCCACCAGTTTGCTTGTTGACGGTTCAGTTACACTAGAAGGACATTTTTTCAGTGTAACTTTTAGCGAGATAGTTTTGATCAGGGCAATTAAACGCTCATAAGCCCTTGACTTGTAAAAGGCGTCCATATCAGAGCCCGCATTGATATATTTGATTGGCGTACTGAAGCCTGAATGGCGAATCTCCTGTATAGTCTCCGAGTCCATTTGGTTCGTATGATTTGCGAGTTGGTTCTCTAGTTCGCTACTCCCAAAATTCCACGGTTGTTTTCATTTTCGATTTGTTTTTTTTTTTTTTCGCACCCAAAAATTTTAAACACTCCCACCAACAGTCAAGATCACCACTTTCAACAGATAGATGCTCCCTCGGAATTACATCTAATTGACGTGAAGGTGAACAAATTGAGCGCCAGACAAGTCATTCACTATATTGATATTCGGTCGCTCTAATATGCAAGTTACAATGGCTCGAAGTTGGACGGCAGAGCCTTTTTCCGATCTTTACTCGGCTGTCCAGTCGGCAGTAAACAACAGGGATCAAATAGATTCTACAACTCTTGCCGCTCTTCAACAGTCTTTTGACATCATCAGCAGTGACCTGGGTGACTTGACCGCGTTCCCGGGCCAGTCAGCTGCCAGTCGCGAAACTCTAACGAGAAAGCGTAAGTAAATCATAACGGGCTACCCGCGCACTCGACTAACAAAAAAAAAATAGATGAAATTGTATCTCAGGGCTTTAAGTACGACTTGAGCCAGGAGTTCATTAACCAAATTTGTGCTTTCTCTGATGAACTGTCTATCGACGAGCTAGTCGCTGCAGAGCTCATGGTACATGCTTCAGACGATTCTACGCGACTAAGTTTAAATCACATTCAAGGTGGAATTGCAGCATTCCATGTGAGACGACAATATATCTTGGACCTTGTTCGCTTCTTTATCGACGCCAACCGCAAAAATGACAGTTTGGATCAGAAGTTGAAAAGTTTTGTCGACACAATCGTGAAAAGTCAAGGTACGCCGTTTATTGATCGAATCCTCAAAGGGCTCAAGGATATTGAAGAGCTTTTG
This sequence comes from Geotrichum cucujoidarum, assembly GCA_030566025.1. Classification (NCBI taxonomy): domain Eukaryota; kingdom Fungi; phylum Ascomycota; class Dipodascomycetes; order Dipodascales; family Dipodascaceae; genus Geotrichum; species Geotrichum cucujoidarum. Next base: position 207,367 of record JAJMHN010000004.1, on the reverse strand, counting down.
GTGAAGCTCCAAGAAAAGGAGTCCAGGGGACAATTTCTTGGTCAAACGGAAAACCGCGAGTTTGTAGAAACGTTGAAGCTAAGACGCGACTTTCTGCTCAGTGAACACGACCTGCTCAGTCAAATTCTTCATTCTACAATTGAGAACGATTTTGTCAACTATCCTTCCGACGTCTCGAAAATTTTCACACACGTGCAAGGTCTCGATTCCTATAGCACAATTATGATGCATTATGTTCCGGCCATTGCGCAGCTTGGTTTGCGCTTGGACCCTAATCAGTCATTAAACCCAGTCTCATTGTCTGTGAAGGAAGTTTTGAGTGTCAAGGACATTCTAACCGCAGACAAGGCATGGAAATCGGCATACTGGCAAGGAACAGTAAAACTTATTTATTTCACATACGCCGCGGGCCTCAATCAGGCTAAGGGAGTTGAAGGCGAACTCTCCGACGGCGTCGATTACAAGGCTGAGATTTTGAACCATATCAGATCAGCAATTGATTTTGGTGCATTTGAGCTTCTTCTCTGCTTGGCAAGCGACATCAATTCTAAAACTTCGCAGTTCGATCCATTCTTCGACTTCCGTCCACAACTCCAGTTCTACGTCCCACCATACAAGTCTTTGGGAAAGATATCCGACAATCTTACTGATCTCGTATTTCAGTCGTTAGAGAGGTTTGTCGAGTCTGTTGTTGCCAACATTGCAGACATTTTGCGTGAGATGCGACTAAATGAAGAGGACATGTTTTTAGCTAATGCTCAGTCTGACATCAATGGTGAAGCAGTCGGTATGGATCTTGAAAGATTCTTCATTTTCGTTTCGTGCTTATTTTATGGTCGACCTGACTCTGCCATGATGTTCTGGTCAGACACCGAAAGCAACCTATATGCGTTCGTTCAGTGGGCATCACAGTGCGATATTCTAGTCATGACTGCTGCTTTCAGCCATATGCTGGCTTCTTTGGCGACTGGACCTACATGTGCTCTTGCTGCTCATAAATTCCTGGCCGAGTCGTCTACGTCAGCTTCCTTCGCGTCTCGTACGAGAAAGATTACTTCCATGTCTTGGTCCAATATCTTTGGCAACATTCAAGATGCCATTGCTAGGCTTAAGCCCCCACAACCGCCTCCAAGCAGCCTTCTTTTGTCGAAAGCAAAACTTATAGCTGATATTCCGGACCTGGATCAGTTCGACATTTTACTCCTCACAAACTACCTCAGTATTTTGTCCCAAATCGTTACTTACAGTGCTGAGGCTCGTGAAGAACTGATGTCCAATACGGAAGTCCACCTTCTGCCCACTCTGTTTGAGTTTTTGTCATTCTACACTCCTCTCTATGGTCCCATTCTCAACGTTTTTGCAGGCCTTGCCCTCACAACCACTCCCAGTTTCAAAGAGCAAATATGGCTGTCTTTGGATTTGTGGCTATTCAATGCGATCATTGCATTCCCCCAAAACGAATATCTTGCAGCAGACTTTTCTCCTAAAGAGCGTCTTTCCAAACTTCTTGACACATACCCTTCGGTGCTTGGATTTTCGCAGTTGCTGGAATCACTTTTGAGAAGTAACGGCGACCACCCTGACCTTTACTCTCTACCATACCCTGCTAGTTTGGGTGAAAAGTACCGCAATCCTGGAATATGGCCATACGTGGACTACATGATCAACGAAGTGTTTTATACTTCCACAACCACGGAGTCCATGGAAAAGGAGAGAAAGTTTGCACTCCAACATACTAGTTTGAAGTTCATTCGCCACTGTTTGGAACTGTTTGACTCTGAAATTGCCGTGCTTTCCGCGAGCGCCGGTGTCAATCTTGATGTCATTGTTCGCGCACCATCCTTCTTATCATACTTGGTTGCTCATCCAAGCGCTCCTGCCATGAGCTATCTTTTCAATAGCAAAATTTACAACCCGCTCATCAGTATCGCATCGACAGGTATCGACGCCATTTCTGAACTCCCCGAATCGGATCCTACAATTGAATTGCTCATTGATAGTTTAAAAATCATCAACAGCATATTCGATCTTCAAAACACTTTCATTGACGTGGTGGTCAAAGTTTTCAGAAAGTCAGCAGACTCGACTGTTCTGTTGTCTACACACGGCCTTGGATCGTTTGAAGACGCCATTTTGTACAACATTCCTGTCATCTCTCACCTTGCTCTATACATCGGATCTTCCAATGTTGATTTGGCACGTCTTTCTCTTCAACTCTTGGACAGAATTTCTCATTCCACTCAATTCTCAGCACCTTCATTCTCAACGATTGATTCTAGAATCAGAGGCAACCGTCTTTTGAGTATATTAGAAACGGTCGATGAGTCTACCCGAATTAAAGAAGGATTCATTGAACAGTTGGAGAAATCAATGGACAATTGTTATGACGAAGAAACAGCTGAAAAGGCAATGAAGCTGAAGGAAGAGATCATTCAATTGATCATCTACAATCTTTCACAAGATTCCAAAGAGCCCACTATCGCTCACTTCCTACTTGGTTTCAAGATCCAATCTGATGGAACCTTGGTTCTAGACAAAGCAAGAGGCGGAATTCTGTCCGAAATTTCTCTTTTAGACTCTCTCATGAACATTTTGAAGTATGGAATCCAGCTCATCACTTCTAGCGATGTCCCTAAAGCGGCGACTCTGATTACCAGTCGATGCAGCACTATCTTCCAGCTTCTCTTACAAACACCCTCATCGTCATATTTGGTATTGGATTATTTCAGAGAGCATGACTTCTTCTTTTCTCTTTTGAATTCTGAGCCAATTGTGAGTTTAGGTGCATTCTGGGAAGGTAAGCCATACAAGGATAACAATGACTTTCTGTTTTCCGATTCCGCCAGTACTTTGGAAGCTTTCTTGAAACACAGAGCAGCTCTTTTGAAGTGCCTGTCTATCGAAGTTCACACAGCTGCCATGAGTGGTGCTCTTTCTTTGATCTCACGGTTTACCGATGCTCTTGTTAACATGGATATGAAAAAAATGGACTCTTTCGGTTCGTCTTCTGCTACCAGAATCCTCTCTTTCCTAGATGTTCTTGAGTATGAGATCCCCACCATGTCTGAAAACACCATTGAGATTGTGAAGGTATTCGGTGAGCAGGTAGTGTCACACTTCTTCAAAAAGGATGTCGATGGAGAATTCGAAACTGCTGTTGCTGAGCTTAAACTCCTCATTAGGCTCAAGGGACTTGAGTTTGTGGCGTCTAAAAAAATCGAATCACTCGAGGATCCTGAGTTTGTTACAGGAGCCCATTATGTGGTAGAAACGTTCACAAAACGTCGCGTCTACGAGAGACTCAGAGCTAACCAACTACAGTGTCTGAACTCTTGGGCCAAGCTTGTCTTAGTGTTGGTCAACGATACTGACATGAGTTTGGCTTCGCGAACTACATTTTTGCTGGAGACTTTCCAGTCAATCACCTACAAGCTCGTCCAATACTCTATTTCTGATGTGGTTTACGCTGAAAACTTGGCTTCGTTGCTTGTTTCGTTATTCAGCACGTACCAAGATGACATGGCTGCTCTTATCAAGGGATCTGATGGCAATGGCGCTTTAGTTGTTCAACACGAGGGTAGCTACGATAGGACGCACTCGCTTTTCAAAGCGGCTTTGTCTTCTGTGCTCACTCCATGCTCTACTGCTACTCTTCGCTCAGAGCTCTACGTTATTGCTTACAAGTACCTCCGCTGGGTGCTTGATGGCTCAGGATCAAAGTCAACAACTTCTATTCGAAACTGCATCCAAAACGTCAGAACTTCTGGTGACCGTTTGATCGAGATTATCTGCAATGACGCAATCAGTGGTGAAGGCAATACCCGTCTAACAGCATTGGTTCTCCTGGATGTGCTATGCAGCTTGTCCACTAAGGCTGGCTCAACATTCTTGCTTGATAGTCTCATCAAGTACAACTTGTTGCTACTTGTTGTGCAATCCATTAACGGCTCTGATAGAGAGTTTGTGAGCCGCGAAAAATCCAATTCGTTTAAGCAATTCTACGAGCTCATGTCCTTCAAGTGTGTGATTAGTTTCTTGCTTCAAGTGGCTAGAACACGTCAAGGCGCAAACCAAATTATCCAATGTGGTTTGTTCAGCATCTTGAAGCAATGCGAGTTCTTGAAGATTGACCCCGATGTTGGCATTGATATCCCACTTTTGGACAACAGCTCTGAGCAACAAGTTGCATCTGCAAGCGGCAGTTCAGAGCTAAATGCCCACCAACCCACTGACACTCAATCCACATTCTACGGATTGGTCTCTCCAATTTTCCAGCTTGTCACAGCTGTTCTTTTGTCCATGGGTTCAGAAAATGAGCCTGTCATTGCTCGTGTGCGAAGTTTCCTCCAAGACCACGAACTTTTAGTAGTGGCCTTGCTCCGCAAAGACTTCCTCACTTCAGAGCAGCAACATCCAAAATTATCGCAACTGGTGAAACATGTGGTTTTGCTAATCTCGCTCACAGGCTATATTCATTAAGCAACTTCATAATTAGTAATTTATTTAAAAAAAATTCATTTGAATAATTTTTAGAAATCGTCGTGCTATTTTTGCAGCCAAGGAGCAATGATGAAAAATGAAAAATAATAATAATAATTAACTTCCTGTATATAGAAATTTACATAGTTAGGTAGCATGTCTCTATCGGCTGTACCTAGCACCGAACTTGTTATTGGACACATCAATCTGGTCTCGCGCAATGGCCTCGAGCTGATGTATCTTGTCGAGCTTTTCCTGTAATTGTGTACTGTGTGTATCAATCCACTGTAAACTGGAAAGATGAGAGTTCAATACTTTCACAATCTGTGTAAGAGCATCATCTTGCTTGGTGTGGTTGAAATCACTTGAAACAATGTTCATTTCGCTGATAACGTTTGACAGGTTACCGCTCATGGCCTCAAGCTTCTCATTCAAGTCTTCAGCGAGGCGGTATGACTTCTCGCGTTCTTGGTCCACAGGCTGCAGACCATCAGGTCCAGCAAGATCGGAAAGGAAATCACTGGCTTGTGCTTCGTAGTTGTCGAGCAGTGCCTCGATGTCGTCCTGTTGTCTGTTAATGTAGTCCAGGGTCTGATCGATAGTGGCCTGCTTTCGCTCTGCCACAACCACCTCAGTGTACATTTGAGTGATTCGCTCACCGTTCTCCATGAGAACGCGGTCCCAAGAAGAAATGTCAGCGGCTTGTGCTTGGAATTCCTCCGTTCGCTTGGCCAATGCACTGGTCCATTTGCTAATGATATCCTCAATCGATCTGTTTTTCAGGTATGCTGCAGTCTCTTCTTCAGTGGGCAGAGCGGACTTGAGAGGTTTGTTAAGTGAGGAAGTAGTGTTGAGAGCCTTGGATTCATCCTTCTTTTCGGTTTCAGCTGGCTTAGCATCAGAGGTAGTAGGCTTAGCACCAAACAAGCTAGGCTTTGAATCAGAGGTGCTCTCAGAAGCAGGTTTGGGAGCTCCGAACAGAGAGCTGGCAGGCTTGGCTTCGTCTTTTTTGTCTTCGGTTTTGGCACCAAACAAACCACCGGCCTTGGGAGCTTCAGCTGGCTTGTCGTCTGTCTTGGCACCAAAGAGATTACCAGCAGGCTTGTCGGCGGGCTTTGTGGAATCTGTTTTGGCACCAAAGCTACCGAAAGAGGTGGCAGGTTTGTCGTCTGTTTTGGCACCGAAAAGGCCACCGGCGGGTTTTGCAGCATCATCTGTCTTGGCACCGAAAAGGCCACCAGAAGATGCGGGCTTGTCGTCAGTCTTAGCACCAAAAAGACCACCGGAAGCAGGCTTATCATCAGTCTTAGCGCCAAAAAGACCACCGGAAGCAGGCTTGTCGTCAGTCTTGGCCCCGAAAAGGCCACCAGCTGGCTTATCGTTAGTGTTAGCAGAACCAAACCCGCCAAAAGAAGCAGGCTTGTCGTCAGTTTTTGCTCCGGCGCCAAATCCACCAAAGGAAGCGGGTTTATCAGCAGGCTTAGCGCCAAAAAGACCGCCAGCAGGCTTATCGTCAGTTTTAGCACCAAAGGATGGTGTACTGTCAGTCTTGTTTCCAAACAAGCCGCCAGTAGTCGCGGGGGTAGAAGATGCAGCGGAACCAAAGCCAAAACCAGAAGGCTTGTTCTCCTCGGGCTTGGCACCAAAGGATGGTGTGGATGTGGTAGCAGGCTTTTGCCCAAACAAGGAGCCACCGCTAGTAGTAGCAGGTTGAGATCCGAACAAACTGCCTCCCGAAGTGGTAGACCCAAAGCTTGGAGCCGCGGTAGTAGTAGCAGGAGTACTTCCTGCGGGCTTGGCACCAAAACCAAAGCTACCGCTGCCCGTAGACCCACTGGTACCAGTAGAACCAGCACCAAAGCTACCGAATGCAGGCTTAGCGGCAGGTGTGCTCGCGCTTGATCCAAAGAGACCGCTACCAGAGCTGGCAGGAGCGCCAAAAGATGGTGCCGCAGTGGTAGTGGCAGTCGAAGAGCTACCAAACGTGGAGCCGCCTGTGGTAGAAGTTGTTGAGCCAAAAGCTGGCGTGGTGGTAGGCGCGGCAGGTTTCGCAAAACCGAAACCACTGCCAGAAGCTGCTGGAGCACCGCCTCCAAACGAAAATGCTGGCTTGTCGCCTGAAGCAGCAGTGGTAGTAGAGGAGCCAAAGGAGAAGCTGCCGGTGCTTGCTGGCTTGTTGTTGCCAAAGCCAGAAGCGCCAAAGAGTGATCCCGATGACGCGGCAGGCGTGCCGCCAAACAACGGGGTCGAATTAGCTGCAAAAAGTTAGATATACAATCTCCTAGTATATTCAATATAACACCAGCGCGTTGTACTTACTGTTGTTATTAGCCATGGTGTTGTTAGCTTTCAATTGCGCGAGCTGGCCAGACCTGAACCAAGTAACCAAAACAAACAGTAGATATTTCGCGTGAAGTGGTAAAATATGGAGGTATTGAAAATTCTGTGATTACTAATGACATTACATAATCTTTATGTTTATCCAAACTTTATTGTGTTCAGCCGTGAGTTAATGGAGCACCTACGGATCTTTCAACTTTATATTATAATCTCGGGTTGAAAGGCGGCTGCCACTGGAGTGCGAGCGCCGTAGTCCTGACTGGCTCGTCCTCTGAATCTGATGTAGTATTGTTGTTTATTGCAACCCTGACGGGAGACAGTTCTCGAGTGTTAGAGTACTCGAAGGTGTTGGGATCGCTTATAAAAATGTAATATCCATCTGGGACGAATATGCTGAATCCTTCTAGAAGGTCGTCGCGTCCTCTGAAAAGTGTAGTGACTTTGTCAATAACAATGCCAATATCGATCACCTTGTGGTTGTAATCATCCAAAATGGATAGGAAGTGCTCGAAATTTTCGGGCTGGTCTCTGAACTCGCGGTTGACCTGTTCAATGTAGCCATAGGCTTCAGTAATGTCCAACATGGGTAATTCTTGTTGTGGTAGTTAGGGATAGCGCAAAAGGAGAGAAAGAGAGCGAGAAACCTGATATTTATACCAAGAAAGCGCAAGAACTTATGAACGTGCAGACTTACAGGGAGGCCGCGAAGATGCAATAGGTTTGTGTGTGCTGCACGGACGGCGTAAAAATTACCTCTCGCTTAGATGCAACTTGCAACTCTTTAAAAAAATTATTGTGAATTATTTAAGTGCATTTATTCAAAGGATGAGGAGTTATATAGAATATGAATATAAAATATAATAGAAAAGTGTAAGTGTGATACAAATTATGTAGCTTGGCGGTAGACAATACCAATCATTAATTTTCTAACAACGCAACCTTTTTCACTTTTGGAGGCTTGTAGAACTTCAAAAGAAGACTTGAAGCAATGACTGAGACTGATGAAAGAGCCATCGCAAGAGAAGCCCAGACCGGGTCTAGTCTGGAATTCTTGTAAGGGTAGATTGCTCCAGCAGCAATTGGAATTGCAATTGTATTGTAGACCAATGCCCACGCAAAGTTAAACTTGACGCGTCTGAAAGTAGCTTTAGACAAATCAATAAGAGTGAGAATGCTTGAAAGGTAGTCAACGCTGCCAGGTTGCTGAAGAAGTACAAACTTGGCACTGGAAACAGCAATATCACTGCCACTTCCGATGGCGATACCGACATCAGCAGCACTCAAAGAAGGAGCATCATTCACACCATCCCCGACCATTCCAACTACAGCTCTCTGGTTTCCAGAACCCTTGAGAGTGCGCTGGAGGTACCTGACTTTCTCTGCTTTTTCGCTAGGCAAAACACCAGCAATGACTTGCTCCTCGGAAATACCAATTTGTCTGGCAACAGCTTTGCCTGTTACAGCATTATCTCCTGTAATCATCCAGACTTGTATTCCATGCTTTTTTTGCAACTCTTGCACAACAAAAGGGGCTTCTTCACGGATTTTGTCTGAAACTGCAAACGCAATAGCAGGAACAAAAGTGCCTTTGTCAGAAAAACGGACTGCAACAAGAACAACCGATTTGGCTTCTTCTTTCCATGTATGAATGGTGTCCTTGTCAGCTTGTGACAAGTGGGCACCATTTTCATCGAGGTAAGCCTCGTTTCCAATGAGAGCTTCACAAATGTCTCCAGAAAGAGAAGTCTGAGGAATGGTGCCTCGGATACCACGACCAGATACCTCGTTGAGGTCCTGGGTGACAAGCACAGACGAAGACAAGTTGGCTTGAGGATCAGACTCCACATAGTTTCTGATGGCAATACCAAGAGGGTGAGTAGAAGACAGCTCCAAGTCGCGGGCTATTTGTAGTAAGGGTAGTTTTGCATCTTTCAGTATTCTAAGTTCATCAGTCACTTTAGGTTCACCGCCTTCTGTCAATGTTCCCGTCTTGTCGAAGCAAATGACATCAAGTCTGGAGCCTTCCTGGAAAGCCTCACCGCCACCCTTGGCAAGAATACCGTACTTTGCAGCAAGGCCCGTTCCTACAAACAGTGCAGTAGGTGCAGCCAAACCAATGCCACAAGGGCATGCAACCACAAACACAGAAATGGCAAATTGCAAAGACCATACTGCCCATCCTCCAATATCAATGTCAAGGTAATGGTCAGGCAATGCACCGCCATAGCCAAGACCGAGCCAAACGACCCAGGTAATCACTGCAATCAACGTCACTACTGGAGCAAAAATACCCGTAATCTTGTCAGCAACTCTTTCGATCGGTGCTCGGTGCAACTGACCCTGTCTGACAGCGTCCACAATTTGGTCCAACATGCTTGAACCCTCCACTGCCATGATTTTGGCAATGACGGGTACAGACCCGGTGTTAACGGTTCCTGCATAGACCTGTTGGCCAACGCCGTGAGAAACTGGAAAAGCCTCGCCAGTGAGCGCTGATTCATCCCAAGTAGACACGCCGTCAACGACAATACTGTCGGCAGGGGGTGACATGCCTGGGAGTACTTTGATATAATCTCCAGTTTCAATAAAATCGATGGACACAACTTTGGATTCCAGAGGCCCGTTTGCACCCTGGTAGTTCTCAATCAAATGAACAGTGTCAGGGCGGAGTTTGCTCAATAGAGAAACAGCAGAGGCAGTTCTTGCCTTTGAAAACGCCTCGAGAAGACGCCCAAGCAGCAAGAACATGGTGAGGAAAACAACTGAGTCAAAGTACGTAGTCGTGTATCCCTTGTGCATGCCATTTGCATCGTGGGTCATATGAGCACCCATGCCACTGTTATCACTTTGCGCAGCAAGAATAAGCAACGCAATGCTTGCAAAGTAAGACACGGTAGTTCCAAGGGACATGAGCAAGTTCATGGAGCCAAACTTGATCAACCGACGCTTCCAACTCACACCTTTCCTCCATAGACTTCTGAGCTCTTTTAACGCCTTTGTGTGGAACGCGTTGGCACTGTAAAAGTACACAAATGTAGACATGATAAACATGGCCCATGTAGCTCTTGACACACTGCCGGCCCAAATAGGCTCGTCCAAGTAGACACGGATATGGTTTGTGCTCGGCAACAGTGACATGCCGACAATTCCTAGGATGAAAGTAGGAATTGCAACCACAACGCTAAAGATAGCGCGATACAGCAAACTTTTGCGGTCAGCTCTTGCCATGGCCTGCGAGCGCTCTTCCAAAGTAGGAGGATGTACAATCTCGACCTTGAACTCGGGAGAAATGCTTTCAATGTCAGCCAGGATATTGCGGAGGGTAGTGCGAGGGACATCTGGCACATATGTGAACTTGGTGTATGGATCAGACATGGAGATGGAACTCTCAACATGCACCGTACTTCCATACTTGTTCAACGCTTCATTGATTCTGTCTGGACAATGTCTAAAAAAAAGTTAGTATCACGAGTACAATGGAAAACAAAATAAAAACTTACCCGCAGAACATTCCGGAGACCGCAAGATTGACAGTTCTGCTCTTGGACTTGACTGCCATTGTCGGCTTCACGTTTGCGACCTCAAAATCGTATCCAGCATTTTCAACTGCCTCCTTCAATTTAGCGATATTGTCTTTTGTAGAGTCAATCACAAACAAGCCACTATGACCCATTAGGTCAATGCTTGACTCGTAAACAAACGGAAGTTGCTGAACTTGTGCCAAAATAGCATTGACACAGCTAGAGCAGGTCATTCCGCCAATACTGGCCGAGACCTGGACCCTTTCGGTCTCCTTGCTACTGCTGGAACCAATGGGGATAACTTCAATGATTTCACAGTCATAGCCAGTTTCAGTGACAATTTCTTGAATCTTGTTGACCAGTCGCTTGTCGCTAACAATGGCCACGCCGCTTTTCGTCATGACGTTGAGGGCAAACTCATCGACCTCTGGCAACTTTTCTTCGATAGCGACTGTAATTGAATTCTGGCAGGCAGCGCATGTCATGCCTCCAATAGAGAACACTGTTCTATACAGGGTCGGTTGTTCGTCGGGGAGGAATACTTTAACCTCCTGCAAGGTCTCGTCGCCACTCGCCGTACCGCCGTCAGAGTCGCTATCATGAGTTGTTTTTCGGAACAACTTTTTATTCTTTTGGCATGAGGTACAGTGTTCTCTGTGCTTTTTTTGCTGCTTTTGCTGGCCAATCCACCTGGAGAAGAAGTTACCGCTGGGAGGGTCCAGCGACTGCGCGTCGACCATCATGACGTCAAAGCCGGCATTGTAAAGCGCGTCGACAATGCGGCTTCTGACATCTTCGTTGCGGCGCTCTACAGCGACTGTCACTGTGCGCTCTGGTATGTTGACGAAAACAAAGTCGGCTGTGGGCTCAGGTAATAAAGGGGCAAGCACCTTGTTGATCGAGTCCACACAGGACTGGCAGTGTATATTGTCGAGTGTGAGAATATAGGCCTCCATTATGTCGTTGAATTAATGTCAAAAAGCAATCTCACGAAGGTAAAAGTGCATGAATATATTAAGAGAAATAGTAAAAACAATCCTGCGATCTAGGCATCTTGTTTTGTTTAAATACTCGACGCCGTTAGGACAAAAGAAGCGAAATCAAAATTTTTTGCGAGATTTGTGACCTGTTTTGCGTTCAGCCGTGCGCTTTAAACCGCAGCCCTAACCCTTGGCCACTGACAAATAGAAGTGGCAAATGATAATCTGGATCATCAATTGCCTGATTGAGTCAGGCGCTCAAGGCGAAATGGCCGCACGCTGGCACAAAAGTCGCAGGCTCTTGAACTGCGTCATGAAATTCTGTCTGGCATCCATGCTGTTCAATGTACTGACAAGCACATGGATTTGTCCGTCGTCGGCATGAAGGCATTCTTCCATTTCCACTGCCCGCAGCGATATAACTAAGTAACAGCTTGTGGTCGCCATTGCCCAGTGCCATGTTAGCATTTGAGAGGCCATGTATGCTTTCAAGATGCACAGACTACAGCTCAGCTCAGCCGGTCTCTAGCCATACCCGAGGCACCTCTCTTTTACACTAAGGATCTCTCTTATGCTGTGCATTTGAATTCGATCCCCAACGCAAACAGTTTCCTGGTCACCTTTGCTTCAATTTTACTATTAGCGAATCCATCACAGAGCCAATCTCTACAATTGACTGGCTTAAATTTGTCTTCACCTGCTTTTTGGTCCGCTCTAAGTAGGTTTCATTATAGTATTTTGTAAAGCAATTGTTTTTATATATATAATTGAATATTTCAATTTATTTTAGCCTGCCATGCAAATAATGGGAGCTCCGCTGGATGGGGTCCAAGATGAAGATAAGCTGGCTCCAACGTTGGGAGGAGAAGCTGGTTATCATCAAAGACTTTAGACTCGGCACAATTGGTACATAGCCTTCAAGTCTACCATGATTTCAGAAAAAGTCATTTGACCAAACCTATAGAACGGTAAAATGATTTTGTCGCAGTTTTTTTCAGTGGAATCGTCTCCTTGGTAGTGTCGCAAACCCCGGGTCCAGTTACACATAATTTTGCTTGCATCAGACTCACTATGAAAGCCAAGACGTATCATTTCGAGATTCTGGCTAACCTGTTTCCGTGCAACAGCTTGGACGAGATTTGCTAGGTCAATAGCTTGTTCCACATTTTGATGCTTTGTGTAGGCCTTTTTATAAATTTGAAAAAAGAATTGCTTGAGTCTTGGAGCAGACAGCAAAACACTGGTTAGACCTACCTCCGCAATACCTCCTAGGTATAGTCTTTCAATTTTAGAAAAGAGTCGTGGAACCACGTTTGGTGGTAAATCAGCGCATTCCAGAGACATGTCGACAAGATTGGGACTCCACTGGACAATCTCTTCCAGCACATTCCCACAGTTTTTCACATTGGCAAGTCTTAGCGTTGACAGATTAGGGAATTTGGGAGCACTTTCTGGCATTTTGATATCCCATCCCGTAATTTGCAGAGTTCTGAGATTGTCACTCAGTTCAACAGACATTGGAACACGGAGAAAAGAGGTGTGTGTGGACAAGGTAGTCAATCGAGAAGACGTTGCGGCACCAAAGGTAACAGGAAACAAATTTGTTTTGAACTGTTCCAATCTTGGCCAAGAGTGTATGGCACTGGTTAGACGAAACATGGGATGGTCCCGTCTAACACGAAAAGGATCATACATGTCATCCGTGTAATATAAACCCAAACGCTTCAATGACTTCAGAGATTTGACCGTGTCAATAAATGAATTGAGATGCAAGACATCAAAGTAATCCAAGCGATCCAAGTCATCAAATAACATGGTAAAGGTTTCAACATTGAGCGTATTCAACTTTGCCCAATCTTTATCAAAGTCTAAAAAAGCATCTGGAGCATTCTCAGGTCCGAGTCCAGTAGCGTCCAAATGAAAATGAACTCGCGGGAAGCTCTTGTGCTGTGCGATTGCGTCGATAGCGTTTGAAGCGTCCGCATCACTTGCCTTAACATTCACAGAAACGTAGACTTCTTTCAAATTACTCATATTAGAGATACACTCCAATATCCACGGACAATGAAAAAGGGCATTTGTTGAGAGGCACAAAATGTGGACATGCTGAAGAGCGGATTCAGGGACAGTCCGATAATGAGCTCTAAACAGCAACTGTATTTTGCTAGCGTCAGGTAGCTGTTTTGACCCTCCCAAAACCGTAGGAAGAAAACTTGCAATGTCAATTCTCTTATACGAGAGATTGGTTGCCGAGAAAATTGATGAACCATAACATGCCAGATTCCTGTAAACAATTCGATTAACAAGTGATTGCAGAAACTTGTTAGTACTGCCCAAATAGATCAGATGGCGGGTGTTTCGGGGAAAGTAATATGCAGGAAATGAGACGTAACCAGGCTCATCTTCAGAGGCACCAACTGAGTCGAGAATAGAGAGATAATAAATTATGAGCTCCAGGATCTCAACAGGAAGAGTGTGGAGCATTTTTGATCTGACTGCGTCGTTGAGAAATTGCGAGTTCTGTAGGGAGTAGAGCAGAAGAGCAAAGTAGATGGCATGGTGGTTTAGAGCATAAATCCAGGGCCTGCTTTCGCCGTTACAGCAACATGACCAGTTGTGCTGGTCGTCGCATTCCAATATGCGTTGTATTGTATTGTCACGCCATTGAATGATGCTGCACGGATGTTATGTTAAAGGTTGAAATTTGATGACGCGCTGCATCTTGTTTATGAGGAACTTTGATCCACAAGGTTAGAGTTTGCTGAAGAGCTGAATTTTGTTGGAGAGACTTCGTCCGAACGATTTCAGTCGAAGACGTGAAACTTCCAGTATGACATAATCATGCATCAGCATAACAGAAACATTATTATGTTACGGTCGGATGCCTATCATAATGAATTGAGGGTTAAGTTACATAGAATTACCCTAGACCTGGATTAGATCGTGGACCCGGAGGAAATAGGTTATGGCGCTTAACAATTACATGATAACTAGTTACTTTGAACGTTTGAAAAGGCGAGCATCGGACCTGGTGAGGGAGTTCGTTGTATCAGAGGCAGTTGATGGGGCGCACCTTAATTGATGTACCAGCCAACCATTCATTAATATCATTATTGTTGAATCAATGTGGGCAGAAAGCATTTTATCCAAAAATGAGATGGACTTGGTTGCAGCTAATGAACAAGCCTGTCGAATGTGGTTGATGTTCTAGTTAACGTATGGATATAATTATCTGATAAACTAGCCATCTGTTGACATACTGGCGTAGGCCCAGGAGACAACTAACATGCTCAGAGCTTGCTCAGTCAAGCTATTTTTCACGAGCATACAGTCGGCTCTAACAGACTTGTCGGAGTTCAATGGTCCGGTCAGAAAAGCGATAGAACAGTATTTGCGACTAGAAAAGTTTGGCGTTACGGTACTTCCTAGTTATTTGTTCGTGGGCATTCAATACATATTACACGCTATTCATGTAGCTAGTCAGTGCAATCACTGATTGTTTATTCATTCATTCAGTCACATAACCTCCTGGTTCGACCGTTCAACTCTCGAGCGTCGTTCAATTTCCATTTGCTAGCGCCTTATTCGCTCTTTGGTGAAAAATGCCAGAACAAGTAAATGGGTTGTTTACCAGTAGCGTAGCAGCACCAAAGGCGCACCGGAGCTTGCACGGATGAAATGCTTCGCTACTTTTGCAACTCCACTGAGCGTCCGGAAGGAAAATCAATGTTCTTACATACTGAGATGCTGCAATATTTGGGATATTCAACTTTCAATGCTTTTTATATTTGCAAACAGGATAATGACAATACGATTTTATTTACTTTTTAATTCTTTTTTTTTTTCTTCTTTTTTGATGATTTAAGCAGTGGCCATGCTCTTCTTGATCTTGGCAATAGCCAGACCAGGGTTCAAGCCCTTGGGGCAGGTTCTCGAGCAGTTCATGATGGTGTGGCATCTGTAAAGACTCATGCTGTTCTCGAGACGGGCACGACGGGCGTTGCCAGCTTGGTCACGGGAGTCAATCATCCATCTAAAGGCCTGCATGAGGACGGCGGGGCCAAGGTACTCGCTGGAGTTCCACCAGTAACTTGGGCAGGAGGTGGAGCAGCAGGCACAGAGAATGCACTCGTAGAGACCATCGAGCTTCTTGCGGTCCTCGATGGACTGTCTGTTTTCCGTACCGTCGGCGGGCACGCTGTCACGCTGGAGGTAGGGCTCGATGGACTTGTATTGCTTGTAAAACTGGGTGAGATCGGGAACCAAGTCGCGGACGACAAACATGTGGGGGAGGGGGTAGATCTTTTCGTCCTTGGAGGCGTCCTTGTCAATGCGGCAGAGGCAGGCAAGGGTGTTGCGGCCGTTAATGTTCATGGCGCAAGAACCGCAGATACCTTCACGGCACGAGCGTCTGAAAGTAAGGGTAGGGTCCTGCTCGTTCTTGATGCGGAGAATGGCATCGAGCACCATTGGTCCGGTAGTGTTCAAGTCAATCTCGTAAGTCTTCATCTCTGGCTTCTTTTCGGGGGTGTCAGGGTTCCATCTATAGATTTGGAACTTCTTCATAAGGGGTTCCTTGGTGGCAGCGGTAGCGAGGCCACGGGCGGCAGAGGCAGGAGCCTGGCGCAAGGCAGAAGCGCCGATGCGGGAGACCTTCAACAAAGACGGCGAGATCATTGTGTTGTAAATGCTAGTGGTATGCGAGGTGTGAGTGAGACTGCACAGGAAGGAAGAGAAGAAAAATTAAATTAGATTGTTCAAATCAAGTCTGGAGAAAATATATTTAAAAAAAAAAAATCTGGAGGCCTAAAAAACACCAGAAAAAATGCGAGCGCTGTTTGTGCCATTTGATCAATGGCTGAGGAAATCTAATCAGGCTCGCTCTGATTGGCCCACAATCACATGACATTCCTTGCCACAAACCACGCCAAAAAAGCGTCACTGCCGCCACAAAACAAGCTTGGATTCTATTGCATTGGAAGAAGATGGAGATAATGGTGCTAAATAAATAGTGTTACATGTCATGGGTCGTCATTAGTAGTCGTCGCGTTCGGAGTCGCTGCTCTTGCCTTCGCCGCTGCCGTTCTCGCGCGGCCGTTTCGACCCGCTGCTACTACTGGCAACAGCCGCCTGCTGGGTCTGCTCAAAGGGTGCCAGCGGCAGAGAGCTCGTAGCAATTGGTGGCGGTTGGGGCATGCGGTATGTTCCGTCCAGTTTTGCCACGGCGTCTGACTTGGTTTTGGCGTAGGCGAGGCTCATTTCCTTGCCGTAAATGTTGAAACCCTGCAGCGCGCGTAGGGCGGAGGTCGCGCTTGCAACATTGGAAAAGGCCACAAAGGCCTGCCCGCGCATCTTGGGCGTTTTCATGGCAACTATCGACAACACCTGGCCATAGGGCGAAAAGAGCATGTAAAGAGAGAGTCTCAGGTCTAATTGGGTTAACACACTGGCCTTTCTGTGTCCTTGATCTCGGACTTACCATCTTTTCGAATCTTGTCGTTGAGGTTTTTAATGTAAATGGTCTGGTTGGGGTTTCCCACGCTTCTGACCTCCGTGGATTCTGAGGGCTCGTCGAGCTTGGCCTTCTTTGACGGCGGTTCTCGCACGGCGTCTACTGACATGATTTGTAATGCGTCGCGATCGTGGTCGAAAGTGGTGAAAAAAAGCCCTGGAAATTTTTGGCGGTTGAAATTTTGTGGAAACTCCCAACTCGCTTGGGTCCCTGCGAGGCTCGCGAGTTATCCACGAGAAGGGCAGACATTTAAGGATTCCTGTGCTCTAGAAGAATAGACCTGGAGTGGTCTGAAATATCTTTGGATTGTTTCACATGGCCTGGTAGCTGAATGGCAACTATATGTCGTTTTTTTTTTTTTTTTTAAGAGCATCGTCAAAGCCTACCATGACTCTCGGCTCACGGTCGCGCAGACTCCTGAGCGAGACTTGACGATCAGACAGTCAATCAGGTAGATGTAAGCCGACAATTCATGATATCGGGAACTTTTGTAATTGGTCTGTAGAAGTATAGCAGGGCATTTTTCAACTCCAACTCACGTTACACTGTAATTATTTCGGTTTTCTCTGCGATGCCCATAATTTCTTCTCAGAAGCAGTATTTTGCATTTGTATTTGACAACCAGATTTTAAACAACACCTCTTCAAACTCGTTCCCTCCTGAAATCTCTGCTCTATTTCCTGGTTTGACCTAAAGCCGTGTGTTCGCTGGGTTGTTCCACGCCCGGTAATTTTTCAAACACCCTCCTCCCTTTTTTCCGTCCGTCAAAGAAAAAAAAAAACGAAACTTTTCCTATCCACCACACCACTTTTTTCCTAGTCCAACAAACGACTGTACACTAATCCCCACAGTGATAGTAGGCAGCATGGTGAACTCTCAAGGCATTTCCACAGTTGACCTGTTCTTGTCGCCAGTCGTGATCTGCTCCGTGGTCGCCGCTGGCCTGGGCGGCTACTACCTGGGCTCGGCCTTCAAGACATACCGGACGCCGCACACATACCCCCGTCGCCGCCAGCCCAGAAAGCGGCGGCAGTCTCCTTCCAGCAAGAGTATACACAGCACGTCCACGAAGGGAGACCAGCGTGCCGAGGGTGACGAAGAAGAGGAAAGCGACGATGAAGACTACACAGACGAAGAAAGCGATTTCGAAAGCTCGGGCGACGATGATGCTGAACCGGGCAGCTTTGCGTATACGCAGGAGGAATGCAAAATGATACTTGTGGTAAGGACCGACTTGAAAATGACCAAGGGCAAGGCTGCCGCCCAGTGCGCACACGCCGCCGTTGCCTGCTACAAATCTATCGCCAGATCAAACCCTGAAGTAAGTGCTCTCGATCCATGAAAAAAAAAAAAAAAAAAAAAAAAAAGCACCATTATTTCACGCAGTTAATACTAACTTTTATTTTTCACAGATTCTAGCAAGATGGGAAAGACTAGGCCAGGCCAAGGTCACGCTCCAATCCCGCAGCGAAGACGAGCTGATCCTTCTCCAGGGCCTTGCCAAGAGCCTCAACATCACAGCCCGCCTTGTTCGTGACGCCGGCCGGACCCAGATTGCAGCCGGAAGCTGTACTGTTTTGGGTTTAGGCCCTGCGCCAAAGAGCGAGTTGGATAAGGTCACTGGTGAGCTCAAGCTCTACTGAGTGGGTGTTGATGGGGGATTCAACAACGATATAATTATAGCATTGAAGGGCAGGAATATAGATGTCAAACAAGATAATCAAGACAAACTGCATACTGAGACTAGCAAGCTTTTTACGCAGGCTTGAAAGCCTGGCGTTGCAATATTTCAGCATAACCCAGTCACAAGTTACAACTGAGCTGTTACATGCTTTTCGAACCACGCTCCAATGGGAGTGATTGCAATACAATCACAATCCCGATCAACACCTTTGAACTCATGTGCACTTTCAATTCGTGAAACGTCTATACTAATTTAACAATACCTGTTTGTTTGTTGTTGTTTTTTTTCACTGTTTGTTGTTTATTATTTTGGCTTTTCATCAGTGTCAATATGCCACACAACGTAGTTGGGGAGGCCCACCACTCTGTATCCAGCGCGCTTGGCCATTTTGGCAAAACCCTCTGTTTCGCACTGGTTCTCAAACGCGTAGGCGGGGAAGTTGACGCCGGAGCGATGGACGTCGGCTTTCACGACAATGTTGACACCGCCGACGCCGTCCAGGTCGAGCTCCTCGTCCTTGTTGTAGCGCCAGTCGCCCATGCGCGCCATGTACTCGCGGCCCGTGTCAAACTCCTTGTAGCCCTCGACAATGATAGTGTCCTTGGGGAGCGAGTTGGCAAGGGCGAGGGCTTGAGGGGTGTCGACCCAGGAGTTGTAGTCGAAGCGGCCCTCAATGTCCTTGCCGTCACGGTAGCGGTGAAACCAAATGTTGGGCACAATAATGTCAGTGTCGTGCTTGATCATGTCCTCAATGATTGTTGGAGGAGAGTCCACGATATCCACGTCTCTCCACATGACCCAGCTGTGGTCAGTCTCGAGGGTGGACGTTAGCAGGTAGTTGCGTGCCCTGGACATGGCTTTACGACGCGGCCCCTGTGCGGCGTAGGCGTGTCGCTGCTCCACGTCAAGGTTGTCGAGGTTGAATCCAAAGTCCTTGGAGTAAATGCTGGCCTTGTTGAAGGGGTTGGGTCCGGTTTGGATTCTTTCAAGCTCTACAGCCAACACGCTCAGTGTTTCGTCCTTCGTGTCAGAAATGAGAAATCCCAAGTCGATCAGTTCGTGTGGGTAAGAAAGGGCGGACAGGAGCTGGAAGTAGGTCGTTAGGTAAACGGCAGCGTCTTTGAGAGGCGTCAGAATGAGCACGCGTTCCTTGTTTTCAACGCCGTTGGCTGTCGAGTTGATGGAGTTGAGGTCGATCGTCGTAATGGCGGTCTTGTTTTCTTTCGTCGACTCCAAGGAGTGGTCAAAGAACTTGACTGGCGAGGGTGCATCGCGGTGCCACTCTGAATAAGTATTGGGGTCGATTTGAAAGGGGGAGACGCCTGGCCCAAAGCACTTGTATTTGCGCATGCTGGCCTGGCTGGTCGGAATGTATGATGTGAGCAGCCATAGGAACCCCGTGAACCCTAACAGGTAAACGATGCGAATAGGCGAAAACAGACTGACATAGGTGTTTTTGTCCGTGAGCCTCGTTTTCGTCTCGGCAAACTTGGCCATGCCCCCTTGAAGATACTCTTTCGGGAGTTGCATTGTTTACGCGGTTTGCATGTAATATAGTAGTGAAAGCAGAAACGAGATAAAAAAAACAATGGATGGGAAGAAAAAAAAATATAGAAATCAGAATCGAACAGACAAAATTTAGCGAGGAGCTGTAGACGAAAGGCTGAAGGAGTTGAAGCACACACCAGGAAATGAAAGACAGCAAAAGCACTGCGCCCCGGCTAGAAAGAAGAAGGTGCTCGAGGAGATGGGTGGGCCAGAGTGGAAGGGGCGGAAGGAGTGTATTGGCTGAGACTGGTGGAAAAAAATTCAAACGTGGACTTGGAACAAAAAAGCTCTTGATAGCGGCTCCCTATCACATGTCACGTGACTACTCTACTTCGATGCGAAAACACAAGCTTATTGTGAAATTTACCAGCCCAACAGCACGTTGATCTAAGAGGAAAGCGACACACAGGCAGCAAGTTAGTCCAATGGCAGCTACAGTTGTGCTAGTTGAAGAGACGGCTTTGGAGGCAGTCTCGTCTGTCCTGGCCGGCAATGAGCACCGGTCGAGTTTCTGGATCTCGGCGTACTTTACCGCCGGCGCCACTGAGAGCACGCCTGCGTCGTCGTCAAAACACTCTACAGTCGAGGTCACCAAGGACGAAACGAGCGGGTCAGTCACATTCCGGTCGTTTGAGGACTCGGATCTTAAGGTCAAGCGGGTTTCAGATCTGCAGCTCGAAGTGCAATGGCCAGCCGTCGGCATCACCGATCCCAGACGGATCGTGTTCCCCAGCGGGCACTTGTCGACAGCAGTTGCGCTAGCGTCATCGTCGCCACAGGTTGTCGAGAAACAGGCCAGCGATCTGCTGTGCGTGGACATCTCGCCTCAGGGCGGGCTTTACGCCGTGGGCACCGTGCGCGGCGACGTCCTGGTCGGTTCCACCCAGTCCGGCGAGCTCCTGCGCACCATGACCGAGCAGCAGGGCGGCAGCAGCACGCACGCACATCTGCTCGAAACGCTCCAAACCAAGTTTTTCCCGGCCTCCAACGGCGAGGCGCTGCTCTCCACCTCCCGCGACATGCACATCAAGCTCTGGTCCACCGTCGACGGCACCCAGCCCCGCACCTTTGCCATCCGTGGCCAACCTTTGCATCACCCACCCCAGTCGCTCTCGTTTGTCGGTTCCACGGGGAGAAACTTTTTGGTGGCCGCTGGGTGGAAGGTTTTCCTGTACGAGTGCGGGTCCGGCCAGCTTGTGCATGAGTTCCACATGCCCCACGATGACCCCGTGCTGCAGGTGCTGAGTGTGTCGTACAAGACCGACGCAATTGAGCAGGATGATAGTACCAGTAAAGACCAATTACTGGAGTTTGGGACGTGGGGGACGGCGGTGCTGGCTGTCCACGAGTCGCGCGTGACGCTGTGGGACGCGTACACAAAGGAGCACATCACAACGACGCCAAGGCTGCTCCCCGCTGGTTCAGACATCACTGCTGTGGCTACCATGGGCGAGACTGTGCTGGCCACGACTAGCGCCGGCGAAGTCGTCTCCTGGTCGTTTGACTCTCTGCTGAGCAGTAGTTCGTCGCCAGCCCCATTGCATTACAGGAAAATTTCGCCTTGGCCTCTGACAGCCATTACCTCAGTCTCGGCCACCACTTTTGCCGTGCTAACAACCAACTCCCCCATTCTGGTCTCGCTCACCGGCCTTGAACCTCTATCCTATCTCGCCGGGTTCGACAGCAGCGCGGCTACTGCATTAACGGCGTCGTCCCACTCGTCGTCACGTCTCTACGTTGCGGGCAAAGCAGGGCGCTTGCTTTCCTACAAGTTTTGAAAAACAGATACAATGTATTACTATATTATGAATAAATGGAAATAAAGGATAAAAAGGAAGAGAAGAGAAGAGAAAAAAGAAAAAGAAAAAGAAAGAGAATTATAAAAAATGGGTGTGAAAGTTTCTCCTTCATGACTTCTATTCAGTTGTCAAGAGGATCTCTTTTTCTTTTTCTTTCCTTCGTTTTCAACAAATGAAAAGGTGAGAGAGTTGTTTTTATTTATTTTTTTCAATTCCTTTTTTTAAGCGTCAATCAAGTTCTCCTCAGTGTTGTCCTGAGTGTCCTTGTTACCTTGTCTCTCACGGTCGTAGAACTCGTCCAAGATCTTGGGCGAGATACGGTTGAGGAGCTCCTTGGGGTAAATGCGTAGCAGCGACCAGGCCAAGTCAAGGGACTCGAAAATGGTACGGTTCTCGTAGGAACCCTGGGCAATGAAGGTGTTCTCGAACTTTTCAAGGAACTCGAGCGAGAGCTTGTCTTCGGTGGAAAGAGCCTCCTCACCGACGACGGCCTTCATGGCAGCAGCATCACGACCAATGGCGTACTTGGCGTAGAGCTGGTTAGAGACATCACCGTGATCCTTACGAGTCATGCCCTCACCAATAGCGGACTTCATAAGACGCGAGAGCGAGGGAAGAACGTTAATGGGTGGGTAGACGCCACGGTTGTGCAGGGGACGGTCAATGGAGATCTGGCCCTCGGTAATGTATCCAGTCAAATCGGGAATAGGGTGCGTGATATCATCGTTGGGCATGGTGAGAATGGGGACCTGGGTAATGGAACCGTTGCGGCCCTCAACACGACCGGCACGCTCGTAAATGGTGGACAAATCGGTGTACATGTAACCGGGGTAACCACGACGACCGGGGACTTCCTCACGGGCGGCAGAGACCTCACGAAGAGCGTCAGCGTACGAGGTCATGTCAGTCAAGATGGTAAGGACGTGGCGCTCGGTCTGGTATGCAAGGTACTCGGCGGTGGTCAAGGCGAGACGAGGAGTAATGATACGCTCAATGGTAGGGTCATTGGCCAAGTTGAGGAAAAGAGAGACACGCTCGAGGGATCCATTCTCCTCGAAATCCTGCTTGAAGAAACGAGACGTTTCCAAGTTGACACCCATGGCGGCAAAGACAATGGAGAAGTTATCCTCGTGACCGTCGTGGACGTCCTTGGTGGGGCGGACAAGACCGGCCTGGCGACAAATCTGGGCAGCAATTTCGTTGTGGGGGAGACCAGAGGCGGAGAAAATGGGAATCTTTTGACCACGGGCAATGGAGTTCATGGTGTCAATGGCAGAGATACCAGTGGAAATCATTTCTTCGGGGTAGATACGGGAGAAGGGGTTGATGGGGGAACCGTTAATGTCAATGTAGTCCTCAGCAAAGACCTTGGGGCCGTTATCAATGGGTCTACCGGAACCATCAAAGATACGGCCAAGGACATCCTCAGAGACGGGGATGGTCAGGTTCTGGCCAGTAAATTCGACACGGGTCTTCTTGACGTCGATACCGGTGGTACCCTCAAAGACCTGGACAATGGCACGGTCACCACGGACTTCGAGCACTTGACCAGCACGCTGGGAGCCGTCGGGCAAGGTCAGGTTGACAATCTCATTGTAGCGGGGGAACTTGACATTCTCCAGAATGACCAGGGGACCATTGACACCACCGACAGTGTTGTACTCGAGACGAGGGCGGATTTTAAAGCCTTCGGTGACAGCCTTTTTGTTCAACTCGACTACAAGGGAGTTAGCTTTTGCATGGTCTTGGCTAGGGCAATTGCCACAACGGGGGACTTACACAGCTCTCTATCGGAGAGTCTAGCGTCGGCAACCATTTTCTAAATTGACTTGGAACAAGAGAAACTGGTGAGGTTGGTTGGAGGAGCAATTAACAGGACAAAAGACACACAAGGCAAGTGGGCTTTCTGGGCTGGGATGGTTGGGTTAAAAAGGAGGATGGGTCGGTTTTGCAGCTCTGGCAAACTTGTTGCAGCCATCTTTCTTTGGGCTGCCCGAAACTGTGCTGACATGTACGCACGGTGCTGGGATATTCCGCAGAACGCCAAAATTACCCCAGGACGATTACTTAGGAAATGCCCGAGAACAACAACTGCGATACGGATGAATGAATGAAATTGTACTATGTAAATAAATAAAAGAGACGCTACATGAACTCGTCGTCGTCCTTGTCCACCATGTTCCATTCGGCAGACCCGCCGTTTATCTCCACAAAGTTGCGCGTGATGATGTGGTCCACCACGTCCTCGAGGTCGGGCAGCGCCGGTCCCGACACCACGGCCGCTTGTGCTGCACTCTGGCCTGGGGGCAACGGCTGCTGCACGTGCCGTCGCTGAGTCTGCCACAGCGGCAAGCCCGCCAGCTCCAAATGCAAGTTTGGCGTGAGAGTGAGAATCTCGTGCACGGCCATGAGCGTCCTATCCACCTGCACAACGTCCTCCACCCCAACGCCGTCGCCCTCACTACCGTTTCCTCCAACGGCCGCCGCCCTGTTTGGACGGTACCCGAGCACGCTCGCAATGTAGCTCAGGTCGAGCGCGAGCATGGCAAGCCCGCCCGCGTACAAGTCAAAGTCGCGCGGGGACGTTTGCACAACGGTCTTGACCGACTTGCGCAGCACCAATACGCGTTTGCCACTACTTCCACGCGCCGCTGTATTGTCGGAAATGCGCGTGAACGGGGCAGACTTTTGGGGCAGGCTGATTGTGTAGGGTAGTGTGAGTTGGAGGTAGTATGCCATGTAGAAACAAAAGTAGGCGAGCCGCTCGACGGAGTAGTTGATGACGGTGTGGAGGTGGCGTGCGAGGAGAGTCAAGTCTGGTAGCGTTGAGAAGCCGACTGAAGTCTCTGAGCCGCGAGGCGATGGCGGGCGGGTTGAAGAAGAAGAAGAGGTTTCCTTTCGAGAAGATGGTCGCCGGACTTTGCGACGGCGGATCAGAAACAGAGAGCTCAAGAGGCGGCACTGCTGCACAGCGAGTTTGTCGATTGAGTCTTCAGAAACGGTCTTTTGAGTGTTTACAGCTGCCTTGGAGAGCTCGCGGCTGTGTCTCTCGTTCAGCTTGCTGGTCAAGTCTGAAATCACGGGCTGGCGGGCTTGGATCATTTCTCTTAGCTTAATGATCTGGTCCTTTGCTGCAAAGGTTAGCATTGTTTTCCTTGGTTATTGAGTTCTCATTGTACATACTAGACTGGATTGAGCGTTTTGTTTCGAGTGTCTGTGCCGTTATCTCGCGGTGGCGATGCTCGAGCGAGCTCTTCTTGGCGTGGAGCGTTTGCAACTGGAGCTTGAGGTTTGGTTCCTTGACCAAAGCGTCAATGCTCTCTGTGGCGTTGTAAATCTCGCTCGTGACAGGCACGCCCTTGACTTTCCATGACAGGACGTGCGCAGAGCAGCAGCGGTGGCATATGAGGTTCTCCTTGGTGGAGCAGCAAATCTTACAGAGGTGCGCCATGATCTGCTGGGGCCCATGGTTCAATGAGGGGAGAGGGAAAAAAGGCGAAAAAAGTCCCAAACGGCCAAACAAGAGATTTGATTGCAAAAGGCGATTACACAGCAATAAGGGAGATATACGCGATACGCACGAGTTGACGACGACGAAAAAAACATTCGAGTGGATCAATGTAATGAGTAAAGATACAAGCAATAATAAAACTAGTGAAGGAAAAGAAACAAACGCAAAGCAAGTATAGTAACGGGGGGAGGTAGATAAAATAAAAGACAAGCAAGCAACAAGAGGGAGCCTAGCTAATGATGCAGCCCTTTTCGGTGCTATTGGGGTCGGAGCTGGAGGAGTCAATCTGGGCTATCAAGGCCTCAAAGGCCTTGTCAATGTTTGAGTTGTTCTTTGCAGAGGTCTCGACAAACGCGGCGTGGATGCTTTCAGCAAGCTGCTGACCCTCTTCCCTCGACACCTGTCGCTGGGCCTCGAGGTCGGCCTTGTTGCCGACAACGACCATGGGCAGGGTGTCCGCCCCCGTGGAATTTAAAATCTTGTCGCGGATGATTGTAATCATGTCAAAGGACGTTCTGGAGGCGATGGAGTAGACGAGCATGTAGGCGTGGATGCCAATGAGGTGCTTTTGATTCATGATGCTGAACTCGTCCTGGCCCGCGGTGTCAATGATTTCGGTGGTGTACTCGACGCCCTTGTACTTGATGGGCTTGAAGAACTGGTTCTCGATGGTGGGGTAGTAGGACTCGACAAAGTGCTGTTCAACGAACTGGACGGTGACGGAGGACTTGCCTAAGGACAATGGGTTAGCAAAAGGGAAGGAGACGTAGTTGGGGTGTGGGACGTACCGACAGCACTCGAGCCGACAATGGCGATCTTTCTGGCGCGTTGCGGGGACACCATGGCGAGTTATGTAGAAGGGGGGTCGTGTAAATGTAGCAATGAAAGAGGTTGGAGATGGAAAAGAGAGAGAGAGAAAGGGAAGAGGAATGGAAAGAAAAAATAAAAATAACAAAAAAAAAATAAAAACGGCGGTTGGTGAGGCGTGGATGGGTGGAATAATTTGGGTTCTTTTGTGGGTTGTTGAAACGCAGCGAGACGAGCGGCCGACGGGACTGATAGCGGGAACAAAGGCAGGCCTGGCACTGATCGAGGGCCCGGCGATTCAACAAGAGAAGAAGTCACGGCTTGAAGCAGAAGAAGAGCTGGTTTGTAGCAAAGTCCTTGGAGAGAATTAAAATTTTTAGTGGAAAATCAAGGAATCAAGCTTACACGATAAGAAACGCTCGACCCGACCGACCTCGTTGCCTGAGCCCAAGCACCAGACAAAAAAGCACCACAAAAAAGCACCAAAACAACTAAACAAAGTCCAATTGAGCAGCGAGAAACCAACGCGTATTTGCGTCTTGCGTCTTGCGTATCTCGCGTGAAAATCCTTAGGCAGGTTCGTTCGAGTTGTTCCGCAAGAAATTCCAATCATTGAACCCACCTGCTGTGAGACAGTGCGCCAGAAAAGTCCAGCAATGAGGCTTGTGGAGGGTCTGCTCTGGCGTAGACCTACTAGACCCGTCCCAACCAACCAGCCCAGCCATGACCTGAGCCATGACCTGAGCCATGACCTGAGCCATGACCTGAGCCACTACTGAATACTAGCACCAGCACCAGCAACCAGCACCAATTCCAGCAACTTATCAAACTCTTTCTGTTTCGCCGTTGCAATCGCTTTGGCGCCGGCCTGTGCGAACCTGCCCGGCCTGTCCAGAAGGGGAAAACTTCCGGCGTGGAAAACCTTTTTTTTTTTTTTTTTTTCTTTTTGTTTTTGTATTTTTTTTGCCCCCTGCGAAATGCAAAAAATACAAGGCAGCGCATGTAACCACATGTAAGCCCAAGTGGGCGACGTTTAAAAGGCTTTTCTCGGTTGCAGGTTGCAAAGCCGGCAGTGGCTTGATAAGCACTCTAACCAGCAGTACTCGCCCAGTTAGGTCTGGCTCGACTTGACAAACCAAGTAGCACTGTTTGTTCGTGTGCTCACTCACCATCGCCAGCAACTGTGGCGCAATGGCTTGTTCTTTCGTTTGTCGCCCACCTTGCCTTGCAATCGATTTGATAAAACCCACATTACCGCCGGCCCTGGCTTACTAAACACGAAAAAATGCCACCACCAACCCGCGCCCAAATCGATAACCACTCAAAAAGAACAAAGGTAGAGGGGGTAAAAAAGGGGCCGAGCTGGGAATTGAACCCAGGACCACTCGCAAACAAATTAATCAAGATCTTGAGAATTTCTTGACTTCGCCCAAAGCGAGTATCATGCTACTAGACCACACGGCCAATTTCCGATTTTTCAAAATTTTAATTGCAATACAAGGTACTTTTATAAATTTCATCAACAAAGCCTCAAGAGTTGTAAAAACAATGGAATACACTGGAAATTGAGCCTAAACATCCTAAATCTAATCTTGCGTATCTGAAAAAAAAAAAATGAAAAAATTTGTGCGCTCCTTTTACAGGTACTGGTAGTGTTTTGAGCGTCAAATTGCTTCTCAGCCTAGACAAAACAATTGAAACATTTTAGCACAAGGTAATTATTTGCAAATTACTATTGCTTGCTATACATGTCATTGGTCTTTTTGACTCTATTTCAAGTGCTCTGGCTTTGACCAAAAGTGCCTACAACACAATTTTTGCAAACTAATAATTACCTTTCAACCAACAAGACTGAAAAAAAAAAACAAAAAACAAACCAGAAACAAAAAAAAGTAATTTTTGGTATTTAAATTGAATATCCTAATTAATAGCCATATTTTAGAAAAAAAAAGGGTTCAAAAGTTTTTTATTGTAATGTTGTTGTGATTGAATGTAGTTACAAGTTTCTCAAATAAAATGTCTTCTGGACTGTTTCTCTAAAACCAACCAAGTCGCTGCATCTATTCAACAAACTTTGTAAACAATATACACGGTCTTAAACCAAAATCTTGAAATTTGTTTTGTCGTGGTCTCTCAAATACAAATATTATCAAGTCCTGGATAAAATGTTGAACAAAGCTTTGCTTGGTGACAAAATCCTTGCAAATTCACACCGCTCTCCTTACAATGAGAAATGTTAAGAGCAATGTGTTTTGCTAAGTTTTATAAATTATACCGTAATTTTCAATATATTGTTGGATAAATTGGATTTACTAGCGAGGCCTGTTGTCGGTTGGGTGATTGCAACTTGACTTGAACTTGATGACTTTGTCTAATGGCTCCAAGAATACTCTATATCAAATACAAGAATCTAGAATACAGGTCATCAGAATAGATAATATTAAATCTAGCAAGGTCTAGCCAGTACTTGGACTTGGTTTCAACGCTTGAATTTGTTACAAGTTACTCTTGTCAACACCAAACCTCCCCATGCATCTTCCTTTCAACACAACCACTCACCCACAGTCAACAAGTCAAATCGGTTATACATGAATTACTTGGCCTAATCCAAAGCTATACTTTTGTGTACGTGTTGTGTTCACGGTCACTGGTTTGCCATTACGCTTGTTGAATTGCAATTCAAACGTTTAGTTCACAATATTTATCGACTTTTGAGCGACAAGAACAGCCAAGTAAAAAAAAAAAAAAAAAAAAAAAAAAAAAAAAAAAAAAAAAAAAAAAAAAAAAAAAAAAAAAAAAAAAAAAAAAAAAAAAATCGCTTGCTGCTTCACCAAGTCAACTTGAATAGGCTTGCTCGTTTTTGAATACCGTACCGCTCAAGCAACGTAAACAAGCAAATATTTCCTTGGTTTTTTGGTTCTGGTTCCAATCTGGCTACTGCCAGCTTCTTTTGCGTCACAAGTCTAACAAATCGGCCAACGACTTGACCAACCCAAAATTGAAAATCAACCAAAAAAATATGATTAGTTTCTGATTGAATAATTAATACATGTAGTAAAATTTACTTTGAAAAAAAAAAAAAACAGCCATCTCGAAATATCAATGCACTGCTTCCTTCAACACCTTCTTCAAATCCTCCTTTACCTCTCCACTCACTTCCTCCAGCGCCCTCTCAACCTCTCCTTTCGACAGTCCTTTTGCAATCTCCTTGACTTTCTCCATGTAAACGGCCGCCGTAGCTGCAGAATGCGTTTGGAGCGACTTGGCAAGGAGCGTTAGAAACAGTGTAAGCTGGATGGCAGGGTCAGAGGTGTTTAAGTGGCCGTAAGGAACTGTTTCCTCTTGCTCCTGCTTCTGCTTCTGCTGCTGTTGCTGCTGCGGTGCGGGTGTAGCAGCCACAGGCACAGGTACAGCTTGTTTCCTGGCGGCTCTTGCCGGCGGCGCCGCCTCTTGTCCCCTAATCCTCCTCACCTCCTCCTCCGACAAGTCCTCCTCTCCTTCCTTTCCATCCCCTCTGCTTCTGCTGTTCACGAGCCGCACAAGCACGTTCTCCGTTTCCTGGATCTCCTTGCGCACGCTGCGGTTATACTCGCCCAGCACCGGGTTCTTTGCCCTTGGTCCCTCCCCGCCATTGGTGATTTGGTCCTGGGTGTCGAGGTAGGCGTCCCACAGCAGGCGGTACCGCTCATGGAGCTCCCTGAACCGCCGTGCCTTGCCATGGAGCACCTCCCTGAACCCCGGTCTTGCCGGGATCGCGTCCAATGCCTCCCCGAGCGCCTTGATCGTCTGTTCCGGGATCAAACTCTCACCGGCGCCGCTGTTGAAGGTCGCAATGAGGTCGTTGAGGTTAGACGCGGCGGCGTGGAGGTGCGGGTTTTGGTGGTTGTCGTCGGGGAGGAGGATGAGCGGGAGGTAGGCGTGGTCGGCGGTGGTGCTGGCGGTGCCGGAGACGGCGTTGAAGAAGTAGGTCGGGCTGAGCGGGTCCGCCGACGCGCTTGTCGCCGACGAGTGTTTATGCCTGCCGTCGTCTGCATCTTGGCCTGAGTCCGACGACTGCTGCGCATGGCGGCTGGCGTTTTTAAATGAAGAAAAGTCAGCCTCGTGCATCAACGTGGACATGGACGCTTTCGCCCCGGTCCGTTTATAATCGCGCTCTTCGAGCATATCCACCAGCACAGCGGTCCCGGGGACCCAGCGCTCAATGGTGTGCTGCTGGGCCGGGTGCGTGCTGGCGTAGTAGGCAATGCCGGCGTAGCAGGTGGCCGCGAGGGCCGCAAAGCGCAGAATGCGGCGGGACAAGGGCTTTGGAGGGGCAGGCGAGGAGGACGAGGAGTAGAGTCGGCCCGGGGCTTGACGGGCCAACGTCCTGGATGCTAGTTTAACAGTTTGAATCATTTTTGAATGGTGAATGCTTTTAATTGAAATGAACTTGGGGGGGGGGGGGTTTGTCTTTATTAAATAGTCTACATGGTGGTTGATTGCGGGTCTCGAGCTGGTGTTGGAGTTGTGATCTTCTGACTTTTTTTTTTTTTCGTTTTCGTTTTCGTGGGGTAGCAAAGAAGTCACACCACAAGGCAAGTCACGCGGCCGCTAAGAAAACAAGTCGGAAGGAACTTTGAAAAAGCCCTGCAAACGGGTGATTTGAACGGACAACTACGGAGGTTTTGAAGCCACCTGTGAAAAGAGTGCTTGTAAAAGTCAGTATTTCATAAAAATTAACAAACTATATGAGCGTTTCCAATAAAACGAGAATCAAGAAAGAAGAAGAAAGAGCAGCTGTCCACAGCCAAAAGATTAAATAATTAAATAAAGATTAGAGAGGTATAATGGTCTACCTCAGATTTAGAGAAGGAGGGCACCAGCGGCAACAACACCAGCGGCAACGACACCGCCCTTGACAATGGCACCGCCGTTGGTCTGGGCAACAGTGCCGGCAGCAGAACTAGAGGCAGCAGCGGGAGCAGACTCAGAGGGCTTAGCAGACTCAGTGGGCTTGGCAGACTCCTTAGCAGAAGAGGGAGCAGCAGAAGTGGCCTCAGCAGAAGAAGCAGCAGAGCTAGCGTCGGCAGACTTACTGGCGGGGGCATCGCCAGACTCGAGGAGTGTAGAGTAGAGACCCTTGATGGTCTCAACGGCACCGTTGACGGCAGAGGCAATAGTCTCGTCGCCAGCAGAGAGCGAAGAGATGGGAGGGAGAACGAGCTGGAGAACGGGGCCGAGGTTGGAAGAAATAGAGGCAATGGCGGCAGTGGGGTCAACCTCAGAGGCGTGAGAGTGGGCAAAGTCCAAAATTGAAGAGTAGTCGGGGGAGCCCTCAAAGGCAGCGAGCGACTTGGAGGCAGCGTCAATAATAGAAAGCAAACCGGCAGAGTCAATGCCGCCAAGGACAAGAGAAGCAGCCTGCGAGGCCAGGTTGTCAACGTCAGAGTTGCCCTTGAGGACAGAGATGATTTGGCCAACCTCAGACTGGGCCTTGGCCTCGTCGACGCCAGAGGCACGGCCGGCAACGAGACCGGCAGAGACCTGGTTGACAATGGAAGAAACGACACCAGCGACCTGGGCGTTGGCACCGACGGCAACGACGGCAGAGGAGAGAACAACCTTCTTGGAGACCATTTTTGTTAAGTGTGTTGTAATAAGAGAGAGAGAGAGAGAGAGAGAGAGAAGCGAAGAAGCGGTAGTAGCGAGTGACTTTTGGTAAAAGACGAGTGTGAAGAGAGAAGGGAGCGGAATAGAGCAGGGACCGGGTCCTTTTATATCTTTCCAAGTCCTTTTAAAAGTCCTTTGAACTGGAACTTGGATGGACCTGGTGAAAGAGGGGCGAGGAAGGTTTTGCAGGCTTTTGCAGGTATGGCGGACTTGTTTGTGACAGGAAATACAGCAGAAACAGAAAAAGCAATTAAGGATTAAGCTTTCGGATTTCACATGAAATTGCGCCCGATCGGGAAAGCGCAACACAAAAACACGAGCAAAGGCCCGGTTTAAACGAAATTGCAATTGCGCCTTCCCCACTGAAAGAAAGACTGGACTGGAGAGAAAATCTGGAGAGACTGGAGAAAGTGCTGAGATTCTGGGATTCTGGGATTCTGGGATTCTGGGATTTGTTTCGACTCAAGCCAGCTCTGGTTCAGTCTGAGACAGTGTGAAATGTGTTGTTGCTGGCCCAAGCCAGAACTCGCAAACTTTCAAGTGTCCACCCGCAGCTGATACACTTGCAACTGCGACTGACTGCCACTCCACTGCTGTCGCCATTGCCGCGGCTATTAGACAATCCATCATTGACTTGGACTAGCTCAGAGTTTGCAGGTACCGCCCCAGAAAAGCCCTAACTGGCGGCCCATTATTAATCGGCACTCCAAGTCAAGGGCGCTCTACAAACGGCGCCATGAAACAAGTCATCTGACGGCACAACAAACAAATACCAAATATACCACTCTTTTACTAGTAAGAGAACTACTGAACCTGTTCTCGCAGACAATGAACCAGTTGGTCCAGTTGGTCCTGTCCAAAGCAGTCGCAGCATGAATTCGGAATAAAATGAGGGCTGCCCTTTCGTTGAACCGGAACTTGCGCAAAAAGCTTTTCATGTGCGCCTTGGCTAAAAAGAAAAAAGAAAGCAAGTTGTTTCTAGTACGGGACTCATGCAGCTGAGCGTGCATATTGGCGCATTAACTCTGCATGCCGCCACTCAAAGCCAAATTCCTAAAAAAAGACAAAAGTACTGGACTAGTTAATTGGCAAAAGGGTGCTTCTTTGTGGCGGCATTCAATCAAATCACAATAATTACTTCTCGAGCAGCTTCTTGAGTCAAGAAGAAACAAGGCACTGGCATCAACAAAACCAAACAAACAAACATCTCCAAGAAAGAGCGAACAAGTTGTTTCCATTGACTAGCCAAGCAATTGAGAAAAAGCCAATTACCCCACATTTCCTATCCCAGACATTGCCAATTTGGCGTTGCCCACCACTTCCAAGACCAAAAAACCCCCCAGTAAATCCTAGGCTTGTGAAAAAATAATTAATTTCCCCAAAGTGAGTTACAAAAAATTACTCTGCCATCAAGTTGAAGTTTGTTGATTAGGTGCTTAGTGGGCGTTTTTCTTAATCATATTTTGAGTGCTTTCTTTCCCCCCCGCAAAATGGTTTGGTACCGACTCTCATTTGTTTCACACCTTCTTACAGAGCTACAAGACCACTCAAGACACTTCATCAGCCAATCAATTAATCAAATTGCTTGACGCGCTTTGTAAAGAACAAGCACGCACTAAAAGCTCCTGCTGCTGCTGCTGCTGCTGCCACAATTAGGTAGTAAAGTGAACTGGATTGATGCACTGTGAGTAAAACTCAGTTAACCAACAAGAGACGAGCTGATCATCAACGCTTGTGTGCCTTGTATTTCGCTGCAAGGAGTATAATGGGACAAAAGGGTCCAAGTCCAGGTTCTTTCAAGTGCGTGCTCAAACAGTTCATCATATAAATAAACCAGCCGTCGTCAATATTCCCTCGAGAGCCCAACTATACAAAAAAAATAAAGAATAATTACCACTTCATTGATTTATTAGAACAGTTTGTTTTTTCAGGTACGAATAATTCAAAGAAAAACAATCACATTCAACATTCCGTTTCCTGGTCAGTCGTCACATCACCGCGCATCCAGGAACCCACTCAGTATTATGAATGGAGCTTTGCTTTTCAAGGACTTTAAAACACCATAACAGGAATTAAAACCAATTTATGGATTTGATCCATGGATTGTTTTGACGGTGGAGACACTGGAGTGTTGGAGTGGATTTATCGAGTCGTTTAGAGAAATGGCGGTGTTGATGTTACAAAAATGACTTTGGAATGGCCAAATATGACGAATAAATTGACCAATTCAATTCAATCAATGATAGTTGATTGCTCCGTGGGTTTGAGAGCTGGTATTTTGGATGCATCACCAACTGAAAATAAGGGCCCGGTTTACTTACAAGATCAATGGCTTGATTAACTCCACTTGTTGCCAAGATTTTGAGCAAGAAGATAAACCCATGGGGAAGCCGATTTTAATCGCGTATTAGGGACCCTGCAAGTTGGATAAAACTGGAAAAAGGGTAGGTATTACTAGGTAATACTTGAGTGGGTTATTGTTCCTTCACATGCCAGAAATTGATTCCACTTTACAGTTTTGCCGAGAACTAATAGTTCCATGATTACCCCAGGTTCCGTTCCTCGAGAGGCTTGAACCAAAAAGCTCCGACTGGAACCGGCGTTGGACCAGTACATGACTGCTTTTTATTATCTTTAATATCTTATAAGCGTGTTTTAATTCTTGGTCGCCCGGAACCGCAAGCGCACGTAGCCCGCGTACCAGTTGCCCGAGTCCGCGTCAAACGCCACGCCCCTTAGCACCTCCAGCACCTCTTTGAAAAACCCCTTTCTATCCACAACACCTTCTCCTCCATTCTTGTTCTCCAACGCCTCAATGAACGCAAAACCAAACAGCTCGAGCCATTCCAGCATGCCCTCTTCCCCGTGCGGCAATAGGGTCGACCGGTAAACACGTTCAGCGCGGTCGACATGGAAACCGGCGCGCTCGAGGTAGGTTCGGACGCTGTCCTCGTGCGGAAAGTACCAGGGACTGGCCAAGCGCGCCTCTTGGGGAGTAAGACCGTGCCGGACCAAGGTTGATACAAACGCAGCGTGGATTTCGCTGACGTTGCCGAGCCCGCCAAACTCGGCGGCAAAGACACCACCGTTTGGTTTGAGGGCACGGTAGACCTCGTCAAAGAACCGCTGGCGGATGGTGTCGCCGTCACAGTCACCAAAAGTGTGGTTGGTGCAGAGGATCCAGTGCAGCGCCGCGTTGCTAAACACCTTGTCGTATTTCTGCTCGCCTTCAGGGTACTTGAGTTTAGCGGCACTGATTTCGCGGGCATTGACCAACGCCACGTCCAGCCCGTGCTTTTCCCTCGCAATACCAAGCAAGCTCGCCGACGAGTCGACCCCGTGCACGTACCGCACCTCCGCCGCAAGCTTGGCCGTCAGCGCGCCGTCCCCGCACCCAATGTCCAGAACGGTGTCAGTAGCACTGGGTTGCAAAAAGTCGTCGACAATGATGGAGGCGAGTTTGGGGACAAAGGCGGCGTTGGCGACGTAGTTGTCGGCGGCCCAGTTGTCCTTGAGGTGGGTGGTTTCCTTAGACATTCTCAGTGTTCTCTTGAGTGTTCTTGAAGTCAATTGACTTGGTTTTGTCTAACCTTATCAAACAATGTCAAAGCCGCTGGTTTAAATACCTTTCTGTCGAGTCCTTGACTATATCTATCCGGCCGAATCTTTAAAGGGTGCAAAGTTGGAGTCAATTCCTGGTGCTCGGCTCCCCAAGCGAATTCGCAGCGGTATCGGTGCACTCCTCTACACAGCAGCTACTTACACCAGCCGTTCCTGTTATTGTTATTTGAAAAAGAGCCAGTCAGGTTTGGCAAAGAGTTTTTGCCTTGTAACAGAAGGTGTGAGATTGGGTAGGGGGGCAGGGTCGTGGCCGGTATCGGCAGAAGTTTGGACAGCGATATCGGTGCCTGTTTCAGCCGCACCCTTTCAACGGCTTCTGGCTCCACAGGAAAGATGTTGTTATCCGAAACGATTGTCAATTCACTTCCACTTCCGAGAGCTAGTTTAATACCTCAGCGGAGCCGGTGAGTCTAGGTGACTAACTGGATTCGGGTCAGTGAATGGACTGGGCCGGGCAGTGACATGCCAATTGGTTTCAAGAACGCTACATCTAACGATCCTTTCGAATAGTTGAAAGAGTAGAGTATGTCATATTTAATAAATATCAACTCATTTGGACTCATTTGATTTAATTTCCATTTTGTCATGGTTGTAGGTAAAATGGAGACGGCTTTGACTCTTCTGTATACGATTTAACCACCTTATGACTGATGAGTGCTTGTAATCCACATGACTACTAACGTGAATACAAACATTCCAAAGTACTATCTAAAAAAAAAGATTGTTGAAATTCATGTGTTGTTTTGAAAGGGCTTAGAATGTAGAGGTATCAACTCGAACAAGCTTATACCAAAATAATGGAAGTTGACCGTTTTCAGTAGTTCCCGAAAGCTTGTGAGTAGTTTGTAGCACAAACAAACATTGGAAATGATTGAAATTGCACTTGAGGGGTTGCTGGCAATCTTGCAGCTTTGTGCGAGAGCTGTTATTTGTTATAAGACTTGGCAAAGTGTAGACATTGGACGTAGATGCCCAAAAATAAGTACTTATTTCGCAATTTCTATGGAACCCCATAGCTACCACAAACATTTTCCCAAGCTTGTAGGTACTTACATCTTTGAATCAATGATGCAATATTTTGTTAGGGAAAGTTTAGCCCTGCATGGCAATGCCCAGTCGTAATGCCAGCATGAAAGCGCCCTAAAAACTAAACCTACGCATGAACAGACAACTTTGCGAGCTTAACCGAATTTCTGGGGAAATCCCCGGGTTGCCGTATTGCATGGCGTCTTATTATGCTTGTTTGTAGAGCAAAAGGGAAAATACGGGTTGTTCAGGTCTTAAGCTGACTTGTGCTATTGGTTACTCTGGAAAGTCACACCACTTGGAGGCCAGAGTGGTTCTGCGGAACAACACTAAAATTTGCCACTGAGAAACAGCGCCAAAATGCTCAGTGACATCTCTGATCAAGTCCCAAAGTCTAAGCACAGTAAGCCATGAAGTCAGTGGTAAAGACGTTGATGTGCCATGGTCTCTCACTAGCCGTTATCTGCTCAAGTTTTTTTGGCGGGCGGAACTCTAAACGGCTCTTCCTTGCGTTTGTAGCTACTTACCCCATATAATTCCCCATTGTAACATTGCCAGCTCCCCCTTCAAATCCTCGCACATTATATCGAGGGCTTGATAAGGGAGCGATGGCCAGGCCTGCCAAGGGGAAAGATGTGATTTCAATGCTACTGATCAATGCTGTAGATGCTGGTGTCGTCATGGCTGCAATGCGAGTCCAACCTCCAAGAACCCAAATCCAAGAACAAGAAGCACCGGCGTTGAGTTCGAGTGCAAGACAAACTCCCCAGCACAAAAGTTCAAGTTGGTTTTGGATTGTGCTCAACAATCCCACGGCTTCACTATACAGATGACACCCAAGGCAGCACAATGGGGGCAAAGCGTTTTGTTACGTTCAGGTTGGTACCAGCGCGTACCAACAAAGGTTTTGTAAAGCACCGCAACGGTCCTTGGTGGACGATGATGGCAACGGAAGAAGAGACCGGAACGGGAGCTTTGGTAGGATCTCGCTGGCCAACCGCCACAAACACAAAGCCATCGGAGACTTTGGACTCAATCAGGAGGTTTTTATTGTTGTGATTTATTACTACTGTGATATTGATACAGGGGAATCATTCCAAGAAAAATCTGGGGTGGCATTACCACACAAAAACGCTCTCTCCCCACATTTTCCCTGGCCCTCGAACAATCGTTTATATATTCAGAGCGTTCCGCCTTTTCTCTTCTTTTTTTTTTAAACAATTCTAGGTTTCCTGTCTTTCAAGTTGTTTCATGACCAGTTAACACAAAGCAACCATGTACCCACAACCCTCTGTATACCCCCAGTACGGCCCAACCGCCGCCGCCGCCCCAACCATCTCGCCTCCATTGTCGCCCGAGTCTAACCACAGCAGCAACAATCATGAGAAACTTTCACCCTGTCCTGACCAGCTCCAGTTGAGTTCGCCGCAGCCTATAAATGGAAAGGAAGCTGTCAGTCCTGGACAATCAGAGAAAGAAACACAGTCGGCGACACCATTCCTCAAGCAGCGAGCACACACAATGCAGACAGGAACATGCACACAGAGCCCTCACAAGGATGAGCATCAGAGTCGTGAACAACAACAATTGTTCTCGCGCAATTCCCAGGCTCAACAGCCCGAGGGAAGTCCTCCCCATCAAAGACACCACATTAGACGCCCCAGCGTGGCAATCAAATTCTGCCCCACGTACAAGCACGCCTGGTCCTATGGAGAACCGCCCGTCAGCCCTGTCGCTGAGTGCGTCCTCAAGGGAGAGTTTCCATGGCATGGATGAAAAATCTATTCTCTTGCCACACACACACCTTATTTAAAACGCATTTGCTTCGTCTTCCATTCATCATTGTATTTTTACCATTTGCTTTAGCATTCTTTTTCTACTTATTTATTCTCACTTGTTCTGAACAGGTGAACAAACTCCTTGATGTATCAAAAGTCAATAAATTAAAAAATAAATAAATCTGTGAACCCATACTACATGGCCAGGATATGTAAAGCACAATCAAGTGTAGAATGAAGCCTCTTCCTGGAGGGTTGTTCGAGCGATTTCGTTGCTTTGCTTCATTTTCTCGAAATCAATGTCGGTCAGCCCCAGCGTTGTTGAGTCCCACAGCATGTCAAACTCGGCAAACTCGCCGCCTGCTGCATAGTCGATTGCCCAAATGTTTTCTTTGAACCTCTTACTCTGAATTAAGGTTGTTAGCTGGTAGTATTGTAAGTGAGAATTGACCAGGTTTCAACTTACTCGTTCACGGTCGTCGTCCATGCGTCGTAGAATGTCGTCTTTTGACAGAGCTACCTCGCTGCCCTGTTCTGCATCTTTCGTGTCTTTGCTATTTTGACTTTCCATCCTGTTAGCTCTTGTGACTTGCTGCAACTAGTTCCTAAAACTTACCAATCCACTAGCCGCGAACTCAACCAGTCGTTCAAATCACCGACAGCTTCTTGGTTCAAAAACTTGCGCTCTTTGAAATTCTCCAAAATGACCTTGGACGGTTGAATGTTGACAAGGCCGGCCTGTGTCTCTGGAATGGCCTTGACGAATATCGTTGGCAGGTCGCGCAGGATCCAAGTGTGGTAGAGTCCGCTTGGAGCATCTGCTTCGCTGGCGGCGCTGGCTGCCTCGGCGGTCGCGACACACAATGCTTCGATAAAGTATAAGATATTGAGTTTCCCGTTCAGCGACGACTAGACAAAACAGAAAGTTAGCGTTTCCTCCTTTTTTCTTTCCTTCCAAACCGTTCCTGCTGCTTGGCCTATACTTACTCTATCCAGTTGTTGGAGGATACACGAGTACAAGTCGTCCCGCAACTCAGCGTGCTTGAGCAGAAACTGCACAGCGACATCGTTGGCCTGTATTGAGCCATTAAGCTTCTGGAGGTTCTTGATGAACGCCAACCTTGCTTCAAAGGGATCCATTTTTTTTGCAACTCACTGAACTTTGGCGTTGGGGGAAGGTTGAAAGGTTTGTTGAAAGTTCAAATCAAGCAGGAACAATCACTCTCACGTGAGCAGAAGCTTATGTCAGCGTCATACACGAAATATAAAAAATTTTCTATATAATACAACGCAGTTCTCTCCTTCTCCTTCTTTTTTTTTCTTTTTGATCAAGACCATTTAGTCCTTTTCGATAGACAGTTAGAACGCATCAAAATGCCCAAGAGCAAAGGAAAAGTAAGTGCACTTAGGCAACTTTTTTTATTTCAAGAATTGGACGTTAAACTAACATTTTTTTAGGGAGGCAAGGTAAATACATCATGCACACTACACCATTGATTGCAATGGGCGCCACACTAAGATTCGATTGCACTGTTACTGACACCCTTTGATTTAGAACCGCCGCAGAGGAAAGAACGAGAACGAGGGCTTCAAGCGTGAGCTGACCCTTAAGGAAGAAGGCCAAGGTAAGTTTATTGCGTCATAGGCTTGAACCCAAAGTTTCAACACCGAACTTGTCTAACGATTCGACTTTTAGAATACGCCCAGATCACCAAGATGCTTGGTAACGGCCGTGTCGACTGCTCGTGCTTTGACGGTGTGCGCCGTATCGGTCACATCCGTGGTAAGATGAGAAAGAAGGTCTGGATCAACCAGGGCGACATTGTTCTCTTGTCGCTCCGTGAGTTCCAGGACGAGCAAGCCGATCTTATCGTCAAGTACAACCCCGACGAGGCCCGTGCCCTTAAGCAGCAGGGTGAGTTGCCCGAGAGCGCCCGTATCAACGAGAGCGACCCCTTCGGCCAAGGCTCTGACGAGGAGGTCAACTTTGAGTTTGACAATGACGCCGAGTCCGAGTCTGACGAGGAGAAGCTTGACATTGATGACATCTAAACGAAACGGATACGCATTTTTACGGGTGGAAAATTCATTTTCCAGGGTTTTTTATTATATATGATAATTAAAAGTATTATTCTTGGTTTTTCATACATTCTTGTCTGTAGTCCTTGTAGAGTTCTGATAATTTTTGCCTGGTTTATACTTTATACAACCAGAAACTGTTTGTTTTATTTCTTCTTTCGCAGAATCTTGACTTCAGCGTCAGTGATCCTCCTCTAACACTTCTTTGAACTACTACCCTCGTCACGAGAGAAAGATGCTACCTT
Organism: Geotrichum cucujoidarum; assembly: GCA_030566025.1. Taxonomy (NCBI): domain Eukaryota; kingdom Fungi; phylum Ascomycota; class Dipodascomycetes; order Dipodascales; family Dipodascaceae; genus Geotrichum; species Geotrichum cucujoidarum. The sequence continues at coordinate 166,788 of JAJMHN010000004.1, read as the reverse complement.
TCCATTTTGCATGAATTAGCACCCACAAAGCCTTTTGATCCCATTCCTCATGGCGCCTCGCAAGAAAGCACCACAGCCATCTTCTGCGCAAGAAGCTGAAAAGAAGCCCCAGCACCTGTTTCCCGAGAAATCGCCTAGATTTTACTGCTGCTACCTGCTGCAGTCCACACTTTCGCCTCGCTCGTTCTACATTGGATCTACGCCCGACCCCGTGCGCCGGTTACGGCAGCATAACGGGCTGCTCAAGGCCGGTGGCGCGTTCAGGACCAAGTCGGACAAGAAGCGGCCGTGGCAAATGATCATGACGGTGTCTGGGTTCCAGTCAAAGGTTTTGGCGTTACAGTTTGAGCACGCCTGGCAGCATCCGCATCTCACGCGATTGCTTAAAGATAATGATACTGCGTCTGAAGGGTCAGGTCAGCCGCCAGCCAAGAAGGCGAAAAGAGGACAGCCGGCTAGGTCGCTGGCTGCTCATCTTGACAACATGGCCAAGCTGTGCCAGTCTCCGCTGTTTAGCAAGCACCCTGTGCAAGTGCACGTCCTGAGTGACAAAGTCGCAGCGGCCATTGGCAAAGTCAAGGACAAGCTACCTGGTTCAGTCGAAGTATTTGATGATTACGAAAACGCACTAGAGCTCCAAGCAGAAACTCTCAAAGACCTCACAACCAAGGAGCCCATTTTTGTGGGAGGCAAGAGCCAGCTTCTAGCAAAGCGAGTCAAAGATGCGAAGACCACTGAAGCGAGCGTATTCCAAGACATGCTGGCCAAGTATACTTCAGGATCTGTTCCTTCCACCATGATGCTATCCCAGTTACCTCCCCCGCCTACACAAGTCAATACAGAGGTCTGTGGCATCTCAAACGCGCCCGTAAACGTGAAGCAAGACCTCATTTCCGTCTGTTTCCATTGCGGGTCCCGGGCCCTCTTATCAGAGCTCGCCAAACTCGCCTTGACTCAAGCTCACCCTGCGAATTCGACACATGTACTGCCAACAGAGGTGGCTTGTTTTGCTTGTAATGAAACTACGGCGTGGAGTGAAGTGGCCAGAATGGCTGTTCTGCTGCGCAAGTACTTGGCGGCGGAAAGTTTGAAGGACTACGAAGTTGAAGAGGAGGAAGAAGAAGCAGGCGTGTAGGACTTGGCAACAGACGACATTCTGTGAGTATAATGAGGCTTTCCCTATACAGTGGATCTGCCCATGGCTTACACCGGTCTTGAAGTTCAGAATACTTGCCATACATGTAATACTGTCTGTCTTTAGGGTCCATGGCAGCAGTTTGTGACACCAGTAAGGCTTCTACGAAGTGAATGCCATTTACAGGCCCAAGTACAAATCTTATAGAATTTCAAAAGACCAATTCATCTCTTCAGCGCCTTTGAACGATGCTCGGGGTGTACGCATCTCCTTGGTCCTTGACGAATTGTTTGTTGCTTCTGGAATATGGTGATGGGGTCGTGTTGACAATGATCAATGCTTTCTTGTCATTAAACGTACATAAAAAGTGCAAAATAGTAAAATGAAAATTCGAATAACTTATTGGACGTTCTTCTTAACGTACTGGACGGCCTTCTCTCCAGCAGTCTCTGCCCGCTTGGCGAGGGCGTCCCATTGGATGCCGTAGAACCAGTTGACGCCCTTGATGATCTCGTCGTTCCAAACGTCCTTCATGGTCTCCTTCAAGTTCAATCGCTTTTCGTAGTGAATTGACTCGAGAGGAAGGACCTTGGTCTTGCCGTGGTTGTCTAGCGTGCTTTGAGCGGACTGGAGCTCAGAAGAGATGAACGAAGCGTTCTTACGGAACTCCAGGGCCGTCAGGTATGCAATGGAGGAAGTGGCCAAAACACCTACACGCCATTGGTTAGCAAACAAACTTCCCGACTCTTTATAAACACAACCTGTATGAATACTCACCTCCCAGAAAACCGTATATCCTGCTCATTGTTGAAGTGCTTGTCGAATGTTCTTGGGGAAGGTTTGGTGGTTGGAACTTTGGATGGGAGCTTGATAGGCCAATGAGCATGCGTAGTTTTCGGACCAAAGTAGTTGTGGTCATGCGAAATTTCACTACCTCGCTTGCCCAATAAAACTTGTATGCTAAAACAGCACAGAAATTTTCACAACCAACCTCGAGAGATCCTTGCACGTCGAAGCGCTCCAACACACTTGACAGGACATCATGGTTTACAGAAAACTGGGAAGGTACGATAATACTTGGTGGACCCATGCGCCATTCACCTAGAAGCTAACGTTGATTCCAATAGAACGACCTCTCACCGTAAGGCTCTTTTACGGAACCTGGTCACACAGCTGATCGAGCACGAGTCAATCACCACCACACACGCAAAGGCCAAGGAGGCCCAAACCGCTGCCGACCGGTTAATAACTCTCGCCAAGAACAAATCTCCTACTGTCGAAGCTGCTAAAACCAGATCTAAGCAATACATGTTTGTAAGCAACACCTTTACCGGATCCAAATCAGTTTATGCACCGAGTATTTTCTAACAGTATAACAGGAGAGCCAGAAGACTATTCCCAAGTTGTTCAACACTCTTGCCGAAAGATACAAGGACCGTGGTGGTGGTTACACCAGAATTCTGAAACTGGAGCCCCGTATTGGCGACAACGCTCCCCAATCGATTTTGGAGTTAGTAGACGGCAAGAGAGACATGAAATTTAGTATGACGGCTCGCTACGTTGCTCGCCTTGAAGCTCAGGGACTCCCCATTGATGACTTTATCCAAAAGGACGTTGTGAAGGTTACTCAAAACAGAGTTAATGGTGAGGAAGAATTCAGAAAGGAAGTTGAGTTCATGAAGGAGAGATTCTACAGCACGCCAGAGAGCATCGAGCTCCTGCCTCCTGCCAGAGTCGAGCGCCCCAAGCCCAAAATCCAGGTTCTTCCCAACCCTCTCCTCAAGAAGAAGGAGGCCGAGACTGAACCTGAGGCTTAAGCTATTATCATCTCATGTTTGGATCAAGGTGTTGAGTAGAGCAAGCATCCAGTGTACATAATTTTTTGATTCTACGAGTTTTTGTATTTATGAAGAAAAATTTAAACAAAAAAAAAAAAAAAAAAAAAAAAAAAAAAAAAAAAAAAAAAAAAAAAAAAACATTGAACCATTAAACAAGAGAGTTGCAACAAATAAAAAATCTCATTTCCACGTATTGAATTTAATAATACATAACTTCTAAATCACATTCTTTTACTTTTTCGTCCTCCTTAAGCAACAACAGATTCATGCTTGTTGATAGCTTGCGATAATGCCTGATTCGATCTGAAGGTCAATCCCTTGGTCTTCTCAATGACCTGTTGGTAGACGCTGGTCACGGGGTGGTTCATAATAACGGTGCCGTTAGATTCATCAATCTTGGCATCCATCTTTGTGTGCTTGATGAGGTTGGCAATCCACTTCTCACCTTGTTCGGGAGAAAGGTTGAGGCGGGCAGAAAGCTGGCCAACATCAATGCGCTGGTGGATTCTGCAGTACAGCTCAGAAACAAGGTGTCTGGCTGACTCTAAAAAGTCAGAAGTGATTCCGTTCAAGAAGAAATCATTGGAAAGAATGGCCTCAGCCTCGGAGAGCTTGTTTTGAGCTTCAGCGAAATCAAAGTCAATGTAGAGAGCACGGATGAAGTCAGTGACGGGATCCTGGTACTCGTATAATTCTTGGCCGACAACGCGGACAAGGTCTTTGAGGCGGCGTTGGAAGTTGGAAATGTTTCTGCCCTTTGTGTTGAGAGAGATAACAGCAGCACCGAGGTAACGAATGATCCAAGGGCATGATGCCTGAATGGTAGAGATGTAAGAGGAGGAGAAGAAGAGGTCAATAAGAGATTCCTTGTTGAAGTCCTTGCTGACAAACAGGAAAAGGGACCAGTGGATAACCCAGATACGGTTGTGAAGTTGAGTAAGAGGGTCAGCAAATGATCGCTGGTCAACAGTGTCTCTGATTTTTTGTAGCTCCTCCATGATAGTCTCAGCCTGCATGCCAATGATTGCAATGGCAAACTTACCCCAGGTGGCAGACAAGATCAACTTGTTGTCGGTAGAAAGAATTCTGAATCGGTCCAGCATGTCAGAAGCAGTCTGGTACTCTCCACAGCTGAACTTCAGTTGACCGTAGTGGTAGAGGTTGTTGATATCTTCTGATGTGACGTTGTAAGAATTGAGCATGCGCAAGTTCTGGACCTTGTCTTGCTTAAGGTTGTCCTGGACCTCAGGGTTCTCCAAAACCTCAAAAAACTTGCCCAGGCTTGTCTCAAGCGTGGCCATCTGCTCGAGCAGGCTCTCCTTGCGCTGGGAGAACTCCGCAGGGGCAGTGTCGTTAGGGTGCAGTTGCTGCCACAGGCTCTGGACGTAGTCAACCATGTTGGTGCCCTTCAACAAATTGTACTTGAGCTCAGTCAAGTTGTTCTCGTCGTAGAGCTCTTTCGAAGAGAGGAAATCGGTGAGGTGAAAGATGAGGTGACGATCCAAGAATGGCATCATGGTCTCAGTGAGATCATACTTTCTAGCAATCTCAGCAGACTCAGCGAGCTGCTGGGTCGTTGGTGCATTAGTCTCCGCCATTTTTGTGTGATTAAGGGTGGATTTCAGGTCGTGAGAGCTGGCAAGAACAGTGCTGAAAAAAATTTCTTGAGGTTCTGTGAGTGGGTGCTGAGATGTTACCCTGTGTGGGGTAAGGGTATTTATTTATACTACGCGCACGGCTGAACCTATACAAAGTTACAAACGCGAAATCATTATGAGAAACACTATTTATTGACTAGCGAAATATAATTGATTTATCATTTACGAGGCATGAAAAAAGACGTGAGTGTGCCTTGTTTTCCTGTGCCAGTTCCCTTCTTGGGTTTTCTGCCAGGCGTTGGTGCAGGTGTCGACGATTGAGGAGTAATCGAAGGCGTACTCTTAGCAGGTGTAGGCTTGACTGGTTCTTCCTCGTCATCAGAGCAAGGCACCAGAACTTCTTCAATTCTTGTAACTAGGAGCTGTTAGTGATTATGATCTTCATTAGACACAAGTTTCGAAACTTACCCAGATATCCATCTTCATTGACCTTTGTAACCTTTTTCTTGACCTTCTTCATCTTTTGTCGCTTAGAACTATCAGTCACTTGTTCAGAAGGCTTATCCTCCATAACAGCGTCTGCCTCTGGCTCTTCAACGGGTGTTGGCTCAGGCTCTTTGGCTTCACTGACGTCCGGAAAGTCCTCCATGACTTCATCTTCGGGCACTTCCACGTCGCTGGGTGGTTGCTCGTTTTCAGACTCAGGTTCCATTGCTTCGTCTTCATCGTCGTTGAACATTTTGCTGAGCTCTTCCTTGTTTTTCGCCCGTTTTGCTTTAACCTCTTCACTCTCCTCTTCTGGTTCTTTTTCTGGTTCTTCTTTCTTAGGTTCTTCGGAAATCACAACCTTTTCAGGTTTACTCTTGGGCTCTTTGGCCATCTTGGACTGGTTTGCAAACATTGATTCCAAGCTATTCTTCTTAGGCTGAGGTTGTGCCTTAGGCTGAGGTTTGGCCTTGGATTCCGTTTGTGAAGGTTTGGCACTGCTGCCAAAAAATGACTTTTTATCTTCAGCAGGCTTAGTCTCCTTGACTGGGGCAGGTTGTTCTGGTTTTTTGATTGTAGTTTTTGGCTCAGAAACCGCTTTTTTAGCAGAGACGCCAATTTCGAAATCCTGGTATTTGTTAGTTGTAAATTCAGCAATATCAAGCGGTAAAGTACTGTCACATACATCTGAAAGCAATGGATTTTTAATCTTTCCGTATGTTTGGGCAAGCATGCCCTGTTTGATCGTCAAATCAATGTCATGAACAGTCTTCTCGGTTGCCGTGAACTGTGTCATGTTCTAATGAGTTAGCATATTACCAGGTGCTGTGAAAAAAACTTACAATTTCCTTAACAGAGCTCAATGAATAGATGTGTATAGAGTCAACCGAGCTGAATGACTTTTTGGTTTCTTGTCTACTGTTAGTTATGACGAAGTCTAGAGTTTTGCAGTACTAACCTTCTAGCTCGACTTCCGAAACTAGCTTTATGGACTTGACATCTCGCTCAACTTTATCCTGGTCAGGCAAAGAAAGACCAGAAAGGTATTTGACAGGTTGGTAGTTGTTGGAAAATGAGTTGGAAAACTTTGCACTGGAAGCAACTTTTTCCTTGATGGTGCCGGATAGAATGTACGTTGCGTGGACGGGTTCTAACGCATTATTCTTGAATTCACAAAGATACCTTTCATTAATGTTAGCTTCACTTTGTAAGGCGTAGGATCACTTACTCTTTTGCCTTGTTGACGTTGATTGCGAGCTTTCGACTGAGCAAGCGATATGTAACCTGTTGGTCTGTTAGAACTAGTACTTTTCAGCGTTTCAATAACTGTATGGAAAACATACAACATTGTTTTGGTCAAATAGCTCGTACTTGAGCACCGACTCGTAGTCGCTACTTTCAGGGAGCATTACGGTCATGTGTGGTATGTTGCTGGAGTTGATGGAGTTATCCAGATCAAGGACTGCGAGATCAAAATCAATTAAACGACGCGTTTTGTTTCGCCCTTGCCCTCGTCTTTCGCCCATTACCTCGTGTTTCGCCCATTACCCAAATTAATAAATCACACGCGTTTTGCTCACCATTGACCAACAAAATTAATCGAAGAACCGCAGCATTATGACTCCAATTTAAAATCTGAGTATATCAAAAGATAAAAGCGATTGAATTCATTAAACTGAATGAATTATATTTAACCAAAAATACTAAGGATGTAAACCCCTGAGCAAAAAAAATGTTGCCTCCTACCGGAGTTGAACCGGTGACCTTTGCATGTCTAACTTAACAGTATACGAGTGCAACGCTCTACCACTAAGCTAAAGAGGCAAACTTCTTTTTTCCGCTATGCCAGATAATATATCACGTATTGTAACAGCTACATTATTCTGAAAGTTTTCTAAGTTTTTGCGTATTTGAAGGGATCTATTGACTTTTTAGATTCAATTTTTAGTACTATATTATAATCCAGATTTATTTACTTGTGTCTGGACTATTTACTAGATAATACAGTAAAATGCAAATATTACACAACAAATTCTTAGTTGTTAACGTGAAATCAATGTATTAGTGTGAAACCACTTAGAGCGTATCTAGTTAGTTTCGCGCTAGCCATTACGTTTCTTTTTTGTGGCGTTTGTACGAAGGCCTTTTTGCTCTTGTTTTGATTGAGTACGCTTTTTCAGTGCCAAGTTTTACAAGCATAAGCTTGTAATTTTCAGCCAATTGGCCATTCTTACTAGTAATTTGTATAAATTTATGACAGCGTTAAATGTAAATGCTACCGCATAACTCATGGTAACGTCTCCTGCAGCCTAGCAATTTAACCACTTGAGCGGTCGTCATATTCTGTTGGCCTTTCAACTATGATACCCTGTATCCATTAACAATTTAGCAAGCGCCTGGAGTTCAAATCCTACACGTCATTTTTCAAGCACTTTTGTACCCATTGTTCCATGTGTGCTTTGTATTGTTGTCTACTCATCTAAGCCCGTCAACACCTTGTAGTTAGCTCTCAAAACAATCAGAATGTAATAGCATATCGTTCAAATTAACCATAGTATGATGCCTGCATTTTTCGTAATTTTTTGTTACTTTCGCGACCCATTCTTCAAAGTTGTATTAGTTAGTTTCTCCAGTCAATAAGACGAAGTTGAACCCTCACTTTGGCAAGCTCTACGCTGTTGAGCAATGTTCCTTACAATCTTTTGCAGTATCCCAGGTAACACTCTAGCCTTGCTATCTCTACTCATTAAGGATCCACCATGTGCCATTACCTTTGCTCGCTAGAGGAACCTATCTCAATTTCCTGCCTTCCCAAGGGCCCTTTTCTCTTGTCCTGAAAAATTTCCCGATTCAGTTGGGACGAATAAAAAAAACTCCCAACTTACCCTCCAGTTGTTTGTGCCCTTACCCATGACGTTGAAAAAAAAAAAAGTTCTTTCTACCCAAAACGGCCTTGAAAAATTTTTGCAAGCCTTTTTTCAAACTCTCTCGAAAAGTTATTCCTTCTTATTCTTTATCCCACAACTTAAGCCGGCGCCTTCGTTCGACCAAGCCAAGGAATAACAAGACAACAAAATCAAAGTGTATTGTGTAACACTTTTATTATAACTTTGGGGGATCAGCTGGATACACACACCCATTTAACTTCGCAATGGCATTAGTATTGACTGAGACTTCGGCAGGTTATGCCCTGCTCAAGGCTAAGGATAAGAAGATCTACAAGTCCGACACTTTAATAGAGGATCTTTCGACTGTCGACAAGGTCGCTGAGCAGTTCAAGGTCAAGGCTTTCTCCAAGTTTGACTCCGCTGCCTCTGCTCTTGAGGAAGTCAACTCTGTTATCGAGGGAAAGGTCTCTGAGAAGCTTGCATCTCTTCTCAATGAGATCAAGGCTGACAAGAAGACTGCCCTTGTTGTTGCCGACCCCAAGCTCGGTAACGCAATCAACAAGATCCCTGACTTGGGTCTTAACGTCATTTCCGACTCTGCCTCTTTAGATTTGTTCAGAGCCATTAGAGAGCACTTGCCTGCTTTACTACCTGGTCTCACCGACAAGGACTTGTCAACCATGTCTTTGGGTCTTGCTCACTCCTTGGGCCGCCACAAGCTCAAGTTCTCTCCCGATAAAGTTGACACCATGATTGTCCAGGCTATCGCTCTTCTTGATGACCTTGACAAGGAGCTCAACACCTACGCCATGAGAATCAAGGAATGGTATGGATGGCACTTCCCCGAGATGGGCAAGATTGTCCAGGACAACGCTGCCTACGCCCGTGTCATTAAGGTCATGGGTTTCCGTTCCAACGCATCTACCATTGACCTCTCTGAGGTTCTCCCCGAGGAGATTGAGACCCAGCTCAAGGAGGCTGCTGAGATCTCCATGGGTACCGAGATTACCGATTTTGATCTTGACAACATCAAGTCTCTTGCCGACCAGGTCATTGACTTTGCTGACTACCGTGAGCAGCTCTCCAACTACCTCAACGCCCGTATGGCCGCTATTGCTCCCAACTTGACTGCCTTGGTTGGTGAGCTTGTTGGTGCCCGTCTCATTGCCCATGCCGGTAGCTTGATTTCTCTTGCCAAGGCTCCTGCCTCTACCGTCCAGATCTTGGGTGCCGAGAAGGCTCTCTTCCGTGCCTTGAAAACCAAGCACGACACACCCAAGTACGGTATCATCTACCACGCCTCGTTGGTTGGACAGGCCTCTGGTAAGAACAAGGGTAAGATTGCCCGTATGCTTGCTGCCAAGACCTCCGTCAGTCTGAGATACGACGCTCTTGCTGAGGAGCGCGAGGACGTTGCCAGCGTTGGTATCGACGACAGAATCAAGATTGAGCGCCGCCTCGGCCAGCTCGAGGGCCGTGACATGTCTACCACCGCTGCCCGCGTTGTCCTCAACGACAAGAAGGCCGCAAAAGTCGACTTCAAGGACAACAAGGGATACAACGCCGACGCTGACACTGCCATGAACGACGCTCCCGAGGAAGACTCTGACGACGAGGGTTCCGACGACGAGGATGCCAAGAAGAAGGAGAAGAAGGACAAGAAGAAGGAAAAGAAGGAAAAGAAGGAAAAGAAGGAAAAGAAGGAAAAGAAGGACAAGAAGAGAAAGAGAGACGAGAGCGACGATGAGAGCGAAAAGAAGGAAAAGAAGAAGGAAAAGAAGGAAAAGAAGGACAAGAAGGAAAAGAAGGATAAGAAGAAGAACAAGGATTAGAGAAAGAGAAGGAAAAGAAAGTATTTTATTTTGGAGATTCATTTTGTTTGTTTATTTAATACTCTGCTACATTGTAACTATATTATTTGATTTTGTTTAGAGCATTATTGTCGCCTAAAGCGTAGCCGGTTCGAGCTAACCCTAATGTCTGTATGCAAGTTCGTTGCTTGCGTAGGTAGTATGTAGTATGTACTATTGATCGATGTATGGTGGCGGTGGCGCGGCTTAGTTTGATTCCTGGGCCTTGGCCTGGAGGATACGCAGCGCCTGCGACTCATCATCAACCGCCACGGTCCCGTTGTCCCAATCCACCAGAATCGGCACCTTATTCGTCTTGGAGTCCTCGAGGTCCGCCACCGCGCTGTGCGAGGCGCCCGCCGCTCCCTCCGCGGCTTCTGGTGGCGCGGGGGCTTCAAACCCGGCGGGGGCGCCCTTGGCACGCTGGATGATGCGCAGCTGGTCGGGCGTGGGCTTGTGCTCGGTGATCTCGACGTTGAAGTTGGCGTGGGATTGGGACGGGTACTTGGACCGGATGGTGGTGGCGAGCGCGTTGGAGACGGCGGACTTGGGTGCATGGCTGGGCAAGCTTGTTAGCAACAGGTTCAATTTGCACAAAAGCGAATTGAGCTGGTGGAGCCTGGTAGCAGGCAATATTATAGTACTTACAAAAGGGTGACTACGCCCTTGAGGTTCTGGAACGATCTGAGCATGGTGAATAGCTTGTGATGGTGTGTAAATGCGTTGGTGGGTGAGTTGTGAAAAGTATGGGGAATGGGAAAGAACAAAACGTTGTGAGGAAAGGAAATCAAAAGGAACGGCTATTGAAAGACTTGCAGTCTTAACGTTCATTTGCTACAATGCCTGCGTCTACTACAATCCCTCACTTCATTAAACGTTGGCCACTCTTGTAGCTGTTTTGAAAAAAATTGTAAATCAATAAATAATTGTGTCTATACAGAATAAAGCACGTGAATCATGAATCAAAAGCCAATCCATAGGTACCGTGACAGCACAAGCTCGTTAATCCTGATTCACCCCATCTCGTTCATATCGCCTTGCTCATTCACATATTCCCCTCCACTTGTACCCCCAGCGCTACTCGCAACCCGTTCCACCGCGGTCCAGTACTCGCCCATGATCATTCTGATTTGTTCTTCGTCTTGGATATGGGCAGGCTCGCCGTTCTCAAAATACAGGGGCGGGCGTATTGAAAAGTAGTGGTTGAGGGAGGATTGGTAGTGGTGGGCAAGATTGGCGAGAGCGTGGGCGGAGGCCGTGGCCGTGGCCGTGGCCGTGGAGGTGGTGTGGTGGTTGAGGTCGACGGTTGCCGTGGACAGCTCTGGCACTGGCGGAGACGTGTGGTGCCGTGGTTGAACCGCAGGAGCAGTATTTGAAGCTGACGAGGACTGTTTGCGCTCGCTGGTTGTAGACGTTGAGGAGTGCCGCTTGACAGCTTGGGGGTTGAACGGGGCAATACCCGTGCGGGCCCAGGCCTGCGTCACAAATTGCGGGTCGGACAAGGTTTCCTGTCGGGCTTGGCCCAAAACATCTGTTGCCCATTTTCTGGCCCCAAGCTGGTTTGGGCTCTTGGATGCCCTCTGTTTTGGTTGTGCAGAGGAAGCAGGGCAAGAAGGTAAAGCTTTTAGAGCCATGTTGAACTTTGCAGACAGCTCGCCAGCGTCTGCTGGCTGCAAAACGTAGGGCGTTTGACACGGAAACAAGAAAAATACAATGCCTCTGTCCAGTGTAAACTGGAGCACCCTTGAGTCGAATATTGCGGGACACGGTTCCATGAGAATTGCTCTTGGTCGCGCGGGTGTCGTTTGCGTGCAGGGCTCGAATATGGTTGTGAGCCAGGTAAGAAATGCGGTAGGATCGGCCCACCCGGTCTTGGTTGACAGTGCGGTATCGTTTTGCTCGCACATGACGCTTTGCTGCTTGCAGACTTGCATTGATGGCAAGCACGAGTCCCCTAAACTCAGGGTCTCGAACGAGCTCATGACAATGGCAGTATCGTGCGACTTGGACTCTGACCGTTTAATGCTGGCCAGCTTGTTCTGCTGGTCGAGGTAATACCCGAGCTCAACGAGGTTGTACATGTCCTGGGGCAAGACTTGGACTTGTGCGCCACTCTTGTCGCCCATGTCCAGTTTGGGCGGTTGGGTTGTTTCGGTGAGGGCACAACCGTGCGCCAGGTCGGCAAACCACTGGTCAAGCGCAGATTTGGGCATGACTGGTAATGATGACGACGACGACGACGACGGTTTGTCCTTGTTCATGGACCGCGACATGACATTGCTGGTCACTTCGTGGCGGCGCCTGAACCCGGCCGTCCAGCTAATGCCCAGGTCCTTTGGCGGCGGTTGGCCCAGCCGGCGTGCCTTGTGCCGCCTGAAATCATTGACAAGGTTACACAAAAAGGACGACGTCAGCATGTTACTAAAGCTCTTGAACGAGAGCAGCATGTCCTCGACAGTCTGCTCCTCGGCGGGCGTGAGGGCCATCAGCTGGGTGTGGAACTGCTGGCGCGAGGTGGCGCCTTGGTACCGTCTCCTTAGAGTTTCGTGGGACACGCGTACTTTCTTGGCGGCGGCGCGTATCGACAGCGTGCCGGCCTTGACGAGCGCCATGCCGGCCCCGATCCTGGCCTCGTAGTCGGTTTTGTCATTTACGTGTTCGGGTGGGGGTTTAGTGTCCAAAGAGTGTGTTTTGGACTTGTCGGGAGAGCTTGCTGTTGAGGGTGTCCGTAAGGCAGTGTTTCTTGGCCGGCGGGTCTTGGTTGGTCTTGGTTGGGACGACGACGTTGTGAGCAGGTCTCCCGTTTTGGGGGACTGAGACGGGGAGTTTTCTACGTCAAGCAGGGAAGACTCGGTGCCATCGTCAGTTGTCGACGGGGTCTCTGCCAGTGTTTCTGGAAACGCCGTTGTTGAGTTGTCAAACGCTTCTGGCGAAAAGACGTAGTTGAGGGCCGGGTGGTGGACGTCAATGGGGTCAAAGTTAAAGTCCAACGGTACTGCCGAGTGGTGGTCGTTGTTTTTGTGGGCCATTGGACTGAGTTTGTGCGCGGTCAAGGGGAAGACGGCGTCAATGTCAAAGTGGAGACTCATTAGCCAAAGTTCCAAGCGAGCCGGTTTGCAGGAATTTTGCAAAAATAGCTTAAAACAAGAGGGGAGGGAAGTCGGCTATTAATATAGAAATATAGAAAATTCCGTAGTAATTGTTCCATTTAGCCAAGAACAAGAGGGAAAAATGCAGCGGTTTGCAGAGGAGGACAATTTGGAATTACAAGCCAAGTGGTATCTTGTATCTTGGTCTCTTGCTGGGGTGTTGGCCATGTGCGTCACCAAAACAGTTCCTGGCCCAGCTTTTAGTTGGCCTTGGTAGCTGGGCAAAGGACCCATGATAGCTGGTTACTGCTCTTCAGGATGGAGCGGGTTCAAGTGCTGGCTGGTTGTGTTGGGCTGGCCGTGGCCATGGCCATGATTGCAGTTAACTAATTAATTGCTGGAAATTCCACCGGCGTTTCTTTTTTTTCTCTGCGTCGCTCTTCCAGCAGCGCACTTGGAGCGATGGCACCGTAGTGCCCACCAATCCGCTGTCTCTGATTGCGGGTTCTTATTCTCTTCGAGTCATTCTGGAGTCACCCAAGCTGCGCAACTCGCGCAAGGCTCGCAGTTAGGGCTTGGAGCGGCACTGCCGGTCTGACTAAGGTTGGGGGGCGGCGGCGGCGGCGGCGCTTTTTCTGGGCAGGCTCGGCACAAAAGTACCGCAGCCCTAACTGCAGCACTGGCAGGCACTGGCACTGGCACTGCGGTACCGCCAGTGGTACCCCCTGCCCCCCAATAACTCGGCACGCAACTCCAGGCCAGCGCTGCGGCTCGTCGGGGTCTGAACCAGCGAGTCATCGTGCACAAGGACCTGGTTGACTGGTTACGGATGGATTGATCAGTCTCGATCCGGCCGGGGCAAATAGAACGATGCGGCACCGGCACGTTCGAGGTGCTTGCTGGTGTTGGTTGGTGCTTCCTAGAGTGGACCCTTCCCAATCAATCAATTGAATCAATTAAATCAACCCACCATCGATCGCTAAGCTAGCCAAATACTAGTGAGTACTAAGTAGTCAAGACTCATGAGTCTTTCAACCGTTTTGCCAGGACTCTCCTGCCGTGTTTCGAACTTGTCGCACACCCCAATTCCCGGCGGGCGCCTGCTCCCAACGGTCCCCCTCTCCTTTCGGGCTGCTTCGCTGCAGGCTGCTTCCTTCCATCTGGCCATCTGGTTAATCATCGATCAATGCCCAACGTTGTCTCAGCGGCCTGACTCACTGCGCCCTTGGCAAGCCGGAGACGTCAAACTAGTCGCCACTAGAGCCTAGACACAATGTCTCATCTCCTATCAGCAGAGCATCGAACGTCATTTCGAATCCCCATGTTGAGTAAATTTCCACAGTATTTACACGGAAAACTGCCTTTACGTGCGTCTTGTAAATAGCTCTCATACAACTGGAGACTAAAAAAACCAGAAAACTGAATTCTAGGGCTAGGGTAACGGCTTGTGCCAATTTCATCACGTGAGTGCCTATTCCGAACACGCCCCGGGCTCAGCACCGACACCTCCTTGTCATGTGACATATTATTACATTATTAATCACGTAATACACAGTACGACGGCCTGTACTAGTACGGTCACTGGACAGCGCCCTTGCCCTATTCCTGCTCTGCCGCGGCTGTGATTGGCCAGGGCGCAGGGACTTGTCCCGGGACTTTCCCTGCGGGCTTTCTCGCCTTCGAGGCCCGTAACTTTTCCACCACGCGCGCAAAAAAAAAAAAAAAAAAAAATCTATTTTTTCAACTTCTCCGGTTTTCTCTGGCTTTCTTTCTACAACTACTCACTCAACTACCCCGGAATTCTACTTGGTTCTTCGTTTCTCTTTCGAGTTTGCTTCGTTATATAAGAGCTCTTCTCTGTCTGCGCATTCTCTTCCTCCTACATCCTACATTTGCATTATCCACCATCCGCCAAACATGAAAATTTTTTCATCCGACCACACATTCAACTACTCATGGGAGCAGGTCTCGGCCGCCAACTGGAAGAAGTACCCCAACGAAATGTCGACGCACGTTGTTGCCGTCGACGTCCTGCGCCGCGAAATCGACTCCAAGACAGGTGTGCTGCGCACTGAGCGACTCATCACCTGCAAGCAGGCCATCCCCAGCTGGATCCTGGCCCTGGTTGGTGGCAACAATGTCTCGTACGTGCGCGAGGTCTCCGAGGTCGACCCAAAACTCAAGACGCTGACGCTGCGCTCGGTCAACCTCACCATGAACTCGCTGCTCAGCGTCTACGAGACCGTTGTCTACGCCCCCAACGCCGCCGACCCCCACAACAGCACGGACTTTTCGCAGGAGGCCCAAATCACCGCCTACGCCTCGTTCAAGCGCCTGTGCAACAAGATTGAGGAGTGGAGCGTCGACAGGTTCCACCAGAACGCGCTCCTGGGAAAGGAGGGCTTTGAGAGCGTCCTGCAAAAGGTCACACAAAGAGTCCAGGACGGCGTCTTCCGCGACGACAAGCTGAAGATTTAGACACACTAGAGATTTCTAGACTTTACATTTCACTTCAACGCATCGCCACCGCCGCCCACCCCATGATACACGTCTCCCTTGACTAAAAAAAAAAGCTTTTCAGCAACTAAAACTACCTGGCATTCTCTTTCTCACGATTTTTATGGTTCTTCAGACGAAAAAGAAAAAAAAAAAAGTCCTGCTCTTGTGCTCGTTTCAAAATCTCCTCGTTTCCGTTTCGCTTGTTCATTTTTGTCAATTATTTTGCTTTCCATTTCTTCTTTCTTTCTCCTGGTGCTTCTTTCTCCTGTGCATTTTGTTTTCAATGATTAAAATAGAATTATATTCAATACATTCCTCTCCCCTGGGTTTAAAATCAATCGACTTTCGCGTAGTGGTTCTTGTACCTTTTCCGTTTTACTGATAAAGGGGACAGCTGGGTTAGGGCGGCAAATTTGATTGAGATTGATTTAAATTTCACCGTGAAGGCCCGAGATCACGGATAAATCAAACTTGAAACAAACGATCTAAACAAGCATGAAGTTGGAGCTGCCGCCGAGTTCAGGCACTTTTTCAAGTCATGGCGACAAGAACAAGGAGTCAAATGCAGGGTCAGCAGAGGATTTTGATTTAGACGCTTTGCTCGAAGAGCACTCGGCGTCTGAGAAGCAGCACCAGCAGCAGCAGAGGCAACAGCCGGGCAAGCGCGACTCGACGCCCACAGTGATCCTGCCCCAAGCACCGTCGTCCTACAAGCGGCCCGACGCCTACGACTCCAAAAGACGGGCCGGCAGCAGTACCTCCACCACCAACACTAGCTACAACAGCAGCTCTTCTGACCCTCAGCTACCAGACCTGCTCCTTCCCGAAGACGTTGTCGCCGGCACGCCCCTCGACTCCTCACTCGACCCGGACACCCGCGCCACCCTCCTCTCCCTCACCTCCATGAAACAATCCATGATCTCCGCCCACACCCTCCTCACCACCCACCTCGTCCTCCAAACCACCAACACCTCTGCCCGGCACCAACTCACCGCCGCCCAAACCGAGCTTGCCGAGTCGACCAAATGGCGGCACCTCCTCGCGGACGAGAATGCCCGCTTGCGGTCCAAAGCGGCGATTGTGGCGCGCGAAAAGGAAAACTTGCAGGCGGCGATTGAAAGGCTGAGTGGGGATAAGAATGGGTTGCAAAAGAACGAGGCGCTGAAAAACGAAATCAAGCAAAAGGATAAGGAAATTGCTAGACTGTGAGTATTACAGGGAGTTGGAGAACAAGAGAACAAGAGTGACTGACTGACATTTTGAAAATAGGAAGAAAAAGTATAACGATCTGTGATCTGTGAAGAGACAAACCTGCATCAACGGCATTCAACAAACAATTGCATTACACCAAAAAAACTAACGATATATATCCAAATTTTGCATTCAACATATTCATTTGAAGTCGGTTACCTTGTGGACCGCTTCTTTCTTTCACAAAAGAACAACGTCCATTTTCAACGACAAACGACCTGCTGCAAACTCGCCAGACTAGACAGAAGGCAAGAACAAGTACATGGGGTAGAGCCGGCAACTGGGCCGCTGCTTTGCCGATATTGGCAATCGCAATGCCGGCCTAGGGACGTGGCCGCGGGCCGCTGAGCCTGGCATGGGCACGTTTTCAATCCATGAGACTGTTGGCATTGAGATCATATCGAAATGAATCGAATTGAGTTGAATCCCACATGACCCATGACCCCCTATCATGATCCATAATACTTGGTTGTTGCTGTTGACTTGAATTACAAATCCAAACAAGGCCAGACCGCCGGTTTTGCAACGACTCAAACGAACTCGTAAAAGCTAAATTGACAGTTAGTGAAATATGATAATTGATTATCCGAGAAGAAAAAGAAAAAAAAAAAAGAGCGTTTTGCATCCGGGCCGTTGTACTTGGCCGGCCGAGATGGACCTTCAAAACAATTAATTATAACGATTGTATAGTTTGTGAGGTCACGTTTGGTCGGTTGTGAAATTTAATGGAGCAGAACAAGCCGTTCGGCCGTTATTGAAAAGAATAGCCTGGAGTTGTTATTTGTGGCTGGTGATCCGAAGTGATCTCGAGGACAAGTTTGAATTAGAAGTGAGTCAAACACAGCCGACAACAAGAACTAGCAACCGCCATGAGGAACCACGAGCGAGTTAATCATCGAGCAGCCAGCTCCGGTGTTATTCCATTCCAATAGATTTGCTGACCCCTGCTCAACGGTCTGACTAGGATTGGTTGGTTGTTGGGGCTCAATCTGAAATGGTGGGGCTGGCGTTTTGGTGTTTGTCACGAGTCTCGGGCGGGTTCAACGAATTTCAACAGCTCAACGTCGGTTCTTCCGAACAAGCAGTAAAACAAGGACTATATAAACAGCAACGGGTGCTCAATTGATTCAAATAAAATAGCATTCTATTCATTAGAGAATTATATTCACAGCCAGCAATCCATAGTTATTATAACAACCATCATGCCCACTGCCATTCCCGAAGAGTACCAGCCCGCCAAGTCAGGGCTCACCTTGTACAGCACGGGCACGCCCAACGGCTACAAGATCGAGATTGCCTTGAGACAGCTCGGGCTCGACTACAAGCTCATTGACGTGCCCTTGCTCAAAGGCGCCCACTTTGCGCCCTGGTTCAAGGAGCACATCACCATCACCAGCACCATCCCTGTTCTGTTTGACTATCCGGAGGAGGACCCTGCCTCCACAGAGCCCAAGATTGAGCTGTCTGAAACCAATGCGATATTGCAGTACATTGCCGACAAGTACGACTCCAAGGCGCACAAGATCTCTTTTCAATGGGCCACGCCCGAGTACTACCAGTGCCTCAAGTGGATGGCCTTTGTCAACTCGTCCGTCGAGGGCAAGATGATGCCGGGCATTGGCAACGCCACGTTCATCCCGCCAGAAAACAAGGACCCCAAGGTCGCCGCCACCAGCAACACCAAGACCCGCACTCACCTCGACTGCCTCGAGGCGCATCTCCAAACGCGCCAGTTCCTCGTCGCTGACAAGTTCAGCCTCGCTGACATTGCGGGCCACGCGTGGATCATGTGCGCGCCGGCGCTCGAGATTGACCTCAAGAAGGACTACCCGGTCATCTACGCGTGGCTGCGCAGGGTGTACGCGCAGCCCCAAGTTAGGGACGTGTGGACCCAGCCGAACATGTGGACCCAGTTCAGCTGCTGCGCGCTCAGGGACCAGCTGCTGGAGTAGACCAAGAGTTCTAGTTTAGATTTGTCAATAGCCAGGAATAGCCGAAGTAAGCTTACTTTCTCGTTTGTATGCGATTTTGTTCCCATAGTAAACTTGGGGCCTAAGGCGTAGTTGACTCGGGGATCAGAGTTCCCGGGTATTGACCCGGGAACCGCAACGGTCGTGCGTGCGCTGCCTTTGCGGTAACTCAATGAAACGGCGCCAGGACCTACTCGGTGATTCCAGTTCCAGCGCCAAACTGCACTGCCGTGCGCTTCGCAGTGCCCAATTCCTTTGTGAACTTCACAGCAAATTCGTACTCAGTGCCCGCTTCACAGGTTTTGTATAGCAAGGTTCTAGTTCAAAGCCTTCTCCACGTGACGTACACGGTCCCTCGCTACGAACTGGCCCGGAAAAAAAAAAAAATAACCCACGAACAAAAAACATTTATATAGTCATTCATCCCCCACCTCCTCCTGTTCCATTGAAGTTTTTCAACAATTTGAACGGACAGTCCGTCATCAACTACACACAATGCTTTCATTAAGGTCCACGCTAGCCAGAGCTTCTAAACAGCAGTCCAAGGCTCTTTTCGTATGTTCCCAGGCCTTAAGCGCAAGTAGCAAGCCGATTTCTAACTTCTTGATAGACCCGCAGCTATGCCCTCTCTGCCGCTCAAAAGAGTGTGAGTACTTCAATCGTTTGACATTTGAAAGGACCTCTTTTACTAACAGTTATTCCAGTTGATTAGCAGTCCTGTCGAAAAGGCCGACGCGGAGCTGTTTGCCATTGTCGAGCGTGAACGCCGCCGCCAGAAGGAGTCCATCACCTTGATCCCCTCCGAGAACTTCACGTCGCAGGCCGTCATGGACGTGCTTGGATCGGAGATGCAGAACAAGTACTCTGAGGGCTACCCCGGCGCCAGATACTACGGCGGCAACCAGTTCATTGACCAGGCCGAGTCCCTGTGCCAGCAGCGCGCCTTGAAGGCCTTTGGCCTCGAGACTGACAAGTGGGGCGTCAACGTCCAGCCCCTTTCTGGTGCTCCCGCCAACCTCTACGCATACTCTGCCGTCCTCGAAGTCGGCGACAGAATCATGGGCCTCGACCTGCCCCACGGCGGCCACCTCTCCCACGGCTACCAGACCCCCTCCAAGAAGATCTCGTTCATCTCCAAGTACTTCCAAACCATGCCCTACCGCCTCAACGAGGAGACCGGCGTCATTGACTTTGACGAGCTCGAGCGCTCCGCCAAGCTCTTCCGCCCCAAGATCATCGTGGCCGGTGCCTCGGCCTACGCCCGCACCCTCGACTATGCCCGCTTCCGCGAGATTGCCGACTCTGTTGGCGCGTACCTCATGGCCGACATGGCCCACATTGCCGGTCTTGTCGCCGCTGGTGTCACCCCCTCCCCCTTCCCCTACGCCGACATTGTGACTACGACCTCCCACAAGTCGCTGCGTGGCCCCCGTGGCTCGCTCATCTTCTTCCGCAAGGGCATTCGCTCCGTCGACAAGAAGGGAAGAGAAACGCCTTACGACCTTGAGAGCAAGATTAACTTCTCCGTGTTCCCCGGCCACCAGGGTGGCCCCCACAACCACACCATTGCGGCATTGGCCGTGGCGCTGGGCCAGGCCGCCCAGCCTGAGTTCAAGGAGTACCAGCAGGCCGTTGTCGACAACGCGCAGACGTTTGCCTCTGCCCTCGAGTCGCGCGGCTTCAAGCTCGTCTCCGGCGGCACCGACACCCACCTCATCCTCATTGACCTCAAACCCAAGGGCATTGACGGCGCCCGCGTCGAGACCGTCCTCGAACTTATCAACATTGCCGCTAACAAGAACACCGTCCCTGGTGACAAGTCTGCCCTCGTCCCCGGCGGCATCCGTGTTGGCACCCCCGCCATGACCACCCGCGGTTTCACTGGCCCCGACTTTGAGCGCGTGGCCGGTTACATCAACCGTGCCGTTGAAATTGCCGTTGACATCAAAAAGAACGCCGGTGATAAGAAGAAGTTGGCTGACTTTAGAGGACTTACTGAGGGTAACAAGGATATTGAGGCTCTGAAGAAGGAGGTCACCGAGTGGTCCCTGACTTTCCCCGTCCCCGGTGAGCAGTAATCAGTTGAATGGTTTGTAAGGTTGAACAATTTGTTTTGTCTTTTTCACTTTGACAGCATTGGCTTCTATTTGTCTATAAATGCATTTATCAATATATGATCTTCGTTTTTATGATTTTTTTCTTGCGCTTTTCATTTTAAATTTTTTTTTTTTTCTCTTTTTCAAAAGATTTTCAGATTAATGATCACGATGGAATGGTGAGTATATATGTTGGGGTTCGTTCACTTTCCGCCAAAGATCTTGTCAATCTCGCTATCCAGCTTTTGTTTCTTGGCTCCCCTATCCACATGCGCCGTCAACCCACCGCTGTGGCCATGGCCGCCGTGCTGCTCCAAGGCGCGCTTCTTTTCCTGGCGCTTGCGGTTGATCTTGTCCGACATGCGGGCCAGCGCGGAGTGGGGGGACTTGACGCCGCCCCCGAGGTGGGACGAGCTCTTGCTGTGCTTGAGGTGGTGGCCGTGGCCGTGGCCGTGCTTGAGCTTTTTGGAGAGCAGCGAGGAAGAAGAGGACGATTTCTTGGAGGAGGAGGAAGGGGAGTGGGTGAGGAGTGGGGAAGGGGTGGAGGCAGACAGGTCGGGGAGGCTCTTGGAGCGGCGCAGCTTCTTGTCGGCCTTCTTCTTGGACTTGAAGGGGGATGGCGTCGCGGCGGCAGGGGCAGGGGCAGCCTTGACGGGGGTGGAGTTTAATGAGCTGGGCAGGGACTTGACCGACGGTTTCTTGGCCGGCTTGGGCGCCGGGGCCTTGGTGGGACTGGCGACCTGGACCGGCGTGAGGCGGGCGTAGATGAGGAAGTAAGCGTCTTCCTTGTGGCGCAGGACAACGTTCTCGGTGACCCTGCGCACGGACTCGTCGTCGTAGAGCGCCCACGAGTTGTTGGGCTGGTGGCAAAACGCCACGTAGTGGCCACTGCTGGTGGTCCGGCCCTCGTGCAAGGTGACGCTGATGAGCTTGTACTTGAGCGGGATGTTGGGGGTGGTTGAGTGCTCAGTGAGGTCGAGCTCGAGCGGGTAGTCAATGGGGTCCTTGATCTTGCGGCTCGACTTCTCCTTGAAGTTGAACCGTTTGATGTTGACGGGCAGGTACTCGCTGGGTTCCTCGATCTTCGAAACAGCGACGGCCGTGGTCAGCTTTTTGCACACCTCACAGTCGTAGCCGCCCTTTTTGCTTTTGTCCGGCTTGATGTAGGCCGGGCTGAAGAACTCATTGACAGAGCCGCCCAGTGTGTACTTGCCATGGGCCTTGCGCTCCTTGTTGCTAAACGAGACGGGGAGATCGTAAAAGTCTTGGTGGGTCGTGGACACGGTCTTGCAGCTTTGACACGTTACTTTCTGCTCGTAGGTGCCGCCAAAGATCTCATGCAAAATAGATGTGCGCAGCTTCTTACCCGGTGGGACAGTGTCCTCTTGCACTCTGGACAGGAGCGACATGAAGTATTCGTGCGAGTCCTCCTGCTGCCACATGGACATCATGGGGTTGATGTCGTCCAACCGTCTAATGATGGCAGCGGGGTAAATGTTTCTCGTGATGGAGGCGTCCAACAGCTTGTGTTGGAGTTGGGCGAGCTCCTTGGTGACGGACTTGTTTGAAATCTCGGGGATCTTCTTCTTTTGGACGTTGATGAGAAAGTTGGAGAAGGGAGGGACGTGAAGCATGGCTTGGATGGCAGTGTTCATGTAGCAGGTGACACCGGTGTTCAGCAGTCCTCTGGGCGCTCGTGCCCCAGGGCCCCAAGATTTGCAAATGGTGCTGTCTGGCCGACTGCCTTTATCATTTGCATCTTCATTAATGTCCAGGAGTTTGTAGTGTACCTGCTCAGTCTCCACTTTTTCTTCTTCCTCTTCCTCTTCCTCCTCTTCACTCTCCTCCTCTTCACTCTTGTCACTGTCCTCATTTCCAAACTGGATCGTCTCTAATTCACCGTCGTCGTCGCTGTCTGATGAAGAGACCTCCTCGTCTTCGGGCTCCGTTCCAAACGCGGGGGATTCATTGTCGCTCTCTTCAGAGTCGTCGTCTTCCTGTTCCGAATGTTCAGTCGACTTGGCCTGGTCGTTGCTGCGCTGAGCCTTTTCAGCGGCGGGGCTTCGAGCTAATGAGGCGTCTGGCTTGATGTGAATGTATGACGCCGGTCGGGTCGAGACCGCCTCGGGGGTCTTTGCGAGCTTGAAGGGCAAATTCGTCTTGAGAATATTCGCAGCTGCCAACGCTGCAGCCGACTTGGTCTTGTTGTTGAGACCATGGCCGTTGCGCTTCTCGGGATACATGACCGTAGGGTGGGACATGATGTGATTGACGCTTGTTTGATCTAAACTTGACAAATACAAGTTGTTTAAAGAGCGTAAAGGAGCGGTACGCTAGCGGCAGGCATGCAAGAAAAGGGCCAAACCTGAGAAAACAACGAAAAGCTTGGGGGAAGAGAAGAAGGTCTAAATGTCTAAGATTCCTTCGGTCCAAGTCGGGTCTCTTCGGCTTTCTATTACTATTTTTTTTTTTTCTTTCGAAGGGTCAATAGAAGAATTAAAAATTTTCGTTCTTCTCCCAATGCTGTTCTTAGCGCAAAAAATTTTAAATTTTCAATCAATGGGACTTTGCAAAACGTCACTGAAAAATTCAAGCCGTTGTGTTACATGAAAGACAAGGCCAAAGGCTAAATAGAAAGTTTGAATAATGTTTTCTAAATTAAAAAAACCTGGAGAAGGACTTCTCAGCTCGGCATGTGTAAATGCTATTCTTTTGCATTCTGATTTTATTCTAAGCGTATCGTATTAAAGTTTATTAAACAACAAAAACAATTGATCTAACAAGTAACAAACAACAACTTTTTTCTTTTATCAATAACCTTTCGGTTTTTTTTTTTTTTATTTTCTCTTCTTTTGAATGCGGTTCAATGCTCTCTGTTCTTTCTTCATGGTTCCGTCGACCATCTTGTACTTACCCTTGATACCACGAGGACGGCCTTGCAGGCGCTTGTTGGCACCACGGGCAACGACGAGCGTCACTGGCGGCTTTTCGGTCTTCTTCTTGGCCGTCAGCTTGCGAGTGAGTCTCTGAATCTCGTCGGCCTTTTCACGCTCGGACTTGGCCTCGTCGTCGTTGATAAGGTCCGTCTTCTTCTTGAGCTTCTCAAGCTTCTTGGCGGCACGCATTCTCTTGCGGCCTTGGGCCTCGGCGACCTTCTTGATGGGGCGCGCGTTGAGGGCCTTGAACTTGGCCTTGATGGCTTCCACGGCTTCCTTGGTGATGGGCTTGCTGATGCGGCTGTGCGATTGCTCGTCTTCCAAGAACCATTCGGGGAGACCGTCGCGGTCACGGAAGGCGTAGCGGTTGTATCCCTCGTCAATGACAGAGGCCTTGTTGCGGGTTCCAAGAGCGAGCTCGTGGGCCAGAGTCATGGCTTCGGCACTGACAATCTCAGTGACGTCAGAAGTCTTGGGCACGTTCTCCTCCCAGTCGTCATTGTCCTCGACAGGGACGGTTTCGAAACCCTCGTCTTCGTCATCACTGGACTGACCAATGTTCACATCTTCCTCGCTGTCAAAAGCAGGCTCGTGATCAGCGACTTCCGTCACCTTACCGTTAGTCTTGGCTGCGCTGCCGTTAGTCTTTGCAGAAGCCGAAGTAGAGGTAGCGGGCAGGGCCGCGTCCTTGAACAGAGGGTTGTTGAAGAACAAAGCGGCCTTCCTACTGAGACCGTTGGCGGCGTGCTCAGGTCGTAGCGTAGCAATAAGCTTGTTGATATTCTCGTCATCGTCAGAGTCACCCTCATGTTCAACGTCAACGAGGTCATCGTCGTCGCTGTCACTGTCACTCTTGTCGTCGTCCGATTTCTTGTCTGTAATGCCGTACCATTCCTCGTCTTCAGACTCCTCACGGGCTCTCTTTGCACGGGCCCTGGCATCCGACTCGGCGCGGCGCTGCTTGTACTGGCCATACATGTCGTCGAGCTCCTCCTCAAGGTCGTCAGCAATTTCCTCGTCTGACCTGTCGTCGTACTCCTCACCGATATCCATGTGCTCATTGGTATGCTCTTCGTCACGAATGACCATGGACTTTTTACCCTTGGACAGTGCGTCCAGTTTACCAGACCGCTCAGCAGACTTGAGATTGAAGAGGGACTGGTCCTGGGCACCTGCTTCGAGACCGATATCCATGGGAGTGTCCATGTTCATTTGCATGCGCATGATCTCCTTTTGCTTGCGCTCGTTCTCGCGACGCTTTAGGCGCTTCTTGCGGCCGTCCTCCTTCTCCTTGAGCGAAGTCAGCTCGCGCTCAATCTGTGTCTCCTCGTCAACAGGCTCTTCGTTGACAGCGTCAGCCAGCGATGTCTTCTTCTCCTCTGTGGGCTCGAGTCCAAGCAGCTCACGGGCGTTCTTGCGCCACTTCAAGATTAACTTGAACTCCTTGCGTCCAAGGACCTTGAGATCCTTGAAACATTCTAGTAATTCGTCGGTAGTAGATGCCATTTTCCTGAGAGGCTTGAGCTCGGGGTCGGCTTTGTGGTCGAAAATAATGGCGTTTAGCGAACCAAGAGCCTGGATGGGGTCTTCGACCTTGATGAAATCCATGGCAGGCGTGGTGTGGTATTGGGTGTAGTCTCCCTCCTCGTAACCGTCTCTCTTACGCTTCTTGACCTCTGGGTTAAAGACCTTGGACTGCATGTCCTGCTTGGGCTCTTGCAGTTCCTCGAAAACAGCCTTGGGGTCCAAGAGTCTGGGATCAATCTTCTTGGGGGCCTTGAAGCCTCTGCAGACAACGAAAATTTCGGCAGAAACGTTTCTCGAGGCAGGGGGTTTCGTGGCCTCGACCTTTTCGAAGAATTGCTGGAAGACCCACATGAGGTTGTTGTAGTCCTTGGAACGGAAAACCTTGGTGACAAAGGTACCGCCCTGGGTCAAGAACTCGACGGCGAGCTTGAGGGACTGCAGCACAAGTTCTGACTGGGTGAAAGCGTCCTGTGCCCAGGCCATACCGACGTTGGGGGCACCATCGTGCATGACGGTATCGGCCTTCCATGTCTTCATGTACGAGCGCAGTTGTGATCTACAGTGCTCGGTCGTGATATCTGACTGAAATGTAATGACATTGGGGAGCGGCTTGATGGGCGCCAAATCGACACCAATAATGAGAGAGTTGAGAGGACAGCATGCTGAGGCGACCTGACACCAAGAACCGGGAGCAGCACACAGATCGATAACGACCTTGGACTTTTCTAAAAAGTGGCCAAACTTTTGGTTGATCTGGACGATTTTAAAAGACGAACGGGCACGGTATCCCTAGACAATGTTAGTCCCTAAGAAACTTCTTTTGCTTGTAGTTGTTCACTGAAGTTGCTTACCTTCTCTTTAGCCAGTCGGTAGTAGTGATCTAAACGACCTTTTCCGTGTTTCTTTTGTGCTTTACCCATGGTGAGCCTGCTAGTTTTGTGTTTGAATGCGAAATGGGAAGGTTGAAATTTTTTCTTCTTGGGACTTTTTCCACAGCCAAACTTAACAAGGTTTAAAATTTTCCATTGGGAGAATGGGTTAGGGCGAGATTGGGCTGTGACTCCAGACTGGACTTGACTTGAAACCGGTTAGAAAAGGATTACAGCAGGCGGGTTGATGGAATCGATGGCGATTACGAGAGCGCGAGTTATTATGACAGAGTAGAAATAGGTTTATGCGATAGACTTTTAGTTTACAAATGTGCTTTTTATAAAACGCTCTCTGCGATTGTTATCCAATCAATGCGAGGCTGATTAAGGACACACTTGAAGATCACATCTGAAAAATCAACCGTTTAGAGATTGATGATGATGTACAATTTCTATCAATCATTCTCGAGTTGATAGTGGCTATTGATCTATAATATCATTGCGGGGCTTATCCTATGCTTATCGAATTTCAAAAAGAAAATGAATCGTTATTTCTTAAATCTTCAATAACTCATTACATGGTGGAATCAGGGCTTTTTTTTTATAGACATGATGGGGGAACCTGGCTTTCAAAGTCAAAATCCTCATTGTTGTTTTCATTGTTGGCGGGGGTTGATCATTATTGACAAGGGTAAAGAGTTTACTCGACCTGGTCAAAGGTCTCACCCTCAACGAGCTCGGGGATCTCGTCGTCCTCAGCCTCCTTGGAGACGGGGCCGAGAGCACCAGACTTGGCGAGCTGCTCAGCGTAAGCACGGAGCTGCTCAATGTTCTCAGCGCCCATCTGGGAGATGATGTTGGGCATGAGCTCACCGAGGTCCTTCTCCTGGGCAGCGCCGTGGATGGCAAAGGTGTTGGAGGGAACGGAGGCCTGGACCTGGGGACGGGGGAAGTGGAGGACACGGCCGTCCTCACGGAAGAAGTTGGCCTCGTCAATGCCCTGGATCTGCTGGACAGAGATCTTCTGAAGGGCCTCCTGGATCTTCTTGTCAGAGTCCTCACCGCCCTTGTAGGTACGCTTGACCTTTCTTCTGGGGGTACCCTTGCCACCGATGCGGACGGACTTTTGGAGCTTGGCGAGTTTTTCGGCGTCAACCATTGCTAGACGGAAGTGTTAGCGGGGATCAAGTACGTCATTGACGAGGGCGAGTAGCACAATGGGGGCGGATCAATCAATTACAAAGCGAGCAATCGGTTTGAGCGACGCATGAGTGAAACCAGTGGCCATTCTGCGAGGGTCCCTAGGTGGTGATGCGGTACTTACTTAATAGATTGTTGTGAGAGAGAGTGTGTGAGATTGGGGGTGGAGAAGGAGGAGAGTGAAAAAAAAAAGTGTCAGGAAAGGGAAAAAAAAAGTTGAGTGGTGGTTGTGCTGGCCGCGGTTGGCTGGGAATATCTCAGCACGGGCAGGCGGGAAAGAAGGCCACGGAAGAAACGGGAAAAACACAAAAAAAAAATAGAAAATCAGAAACCGCCGGGTTTGTGGAGAAGGCATCGTCGGGACGGGCTGTGAGGAACTCGAAAAGACCTCGAGGGACTTCGATGGAGGGAGTGAAAAGGAAGAGAGTGAGAGTGAGAGCTCATGTGACATCAGTGGAATGAGTGCAAGGGCGGTGCGACGATGCTGGGAGCAGGGCCCGTGGCCAGAGCGAATGCAACACAGCTTGGAGATGATAACAGTGGTTGCTGGTGGTGACGCTGTGACGCTGTGGCGGTGGTGACGACGATGATCGAGGTAGCACATGGCCAGGGCGGTCATCGGTCACACAAGGCAGTGGCGGTGGGCCACTGGACCACTTGTAGTAGGCAGTTATGAAGTTGACGTTTGTAATGATCATGGATTGTGACCGTGACCAGCGACATCATCATCTTCATTGCTGCGATTGAGTCGATGGTCAGGGCTGAGTTGAGTTTTTGTAATCATCATCATCAATTACATGCTCCATCTATTTCAAGACTCAAGTCCATCATCAACGACTAAGTACTTCTTCAAAACTTGTAGTTGATTCCATGCCTTGTGTAGAGTTTGTTCTCTGCGTGCCTCGGTTGCCGGAAGCGTGCGATTGTCTCGGCGAGCGCCGTCAACCTTAACGTTGTTTGGGCCGTGGATGTGATTCTGGTGTGGGTGCAGCAGCGACTTGAGTGCCGCAAAACACTTGTTAGCAACGCTTACAAGTGACTTAGAACCCTACGCCGTGATCTGGTCTGGCAAAAGGTTTCGCAGGTGTTTGCGCATTGCCCGATCGGGGCCTTTTAATTAATTTAAACAATTTCAACAACGAGGCCCGGCTCGAGTTGAACTCACCCCGAGTTCAGTCGAGTTTGAGTTCGAGTCGAGTCCAATAATGCTGCCAGCACCAACTCAATTGCAGTGCTGGACCAGACTGGAGCCCCTGCGACGGCCCCAATGGCAGTTTCAATGGCGTCTCAATGGGCGTCTCAATGGGCGTCTCAATGGCGTCTCGATGGTCTGGCTGAAGTCTGGTTCAAGTTGTGGTTGTCATTGTCTCGGGCAGTACCACTATTCATTGTTGGCCATCTCTCTCTATAGCAATAAACACTGCGTCATCGTGCAGAATTCCACCCTTCCCAGACTCGCTTTGTGCGCACGCCGCCCTTTTTAGAGTTCTTCCTCACCGCAAAATAGCGATATTTGCACATTATATTGTAATGCGCCCGCCAAAGTGTAATTTCAGAAGGCGGGAATGCCTTTTGTTTATAAAAGGGACTCCATTTCCACTTGAAATTTCACTTTTTTCTTCTTTCCCTCCTTCTTCTTTACATTCCAGCAACTCAATTTATTTATTAGACAACTTTAAAAATGCACAGAACCTACTCGTTACGACAAAGCAGAGCCCCCACTGCCGCTCAATTGCAGTCCCCTGCCCCTCCCCCTTCGTCCACCAAGTCTGGCCGCTTCTTTGGCAAGGGCTCTTTGGGCCACACCTTTAGACGCTCGGCTGCCGGTGCCGTCGGCCCCGACCTTGCCCGCAAGCTCTCTGTCCTTGTCAAGATGGAAAAGAACATTATGCGCGACATTGAGCAGGTCGCCAACGAGCGCCGCGAGGCCGCCAAGCAGCTCTCCGCCTGGGGTGAGGCCGGCGACGACGACGTCTCTGACATTACCGACCGCCTCGGAATCCTCATTTATGAATTGGGCGAGCTCGACGACCAGTACATTGACAAGTACGACCAGTACCGCATCACCCTCAAGTCTGTCCGCAACATTGAGGCCTCGGTCCAACCCTCGCGCGACCGCAAGCAAAAGATTACGGACCAGATTGCCCAGCTCAAGTACAAGGACCCCAACTCTGACCGCATTGTCGTGCTTGAGCAGGAGCTCGTGCGTGCCGAGGCCGAGTCCCTCGTTGCCGAGGCCCAGCTCTCCAACATTACCCGTGACAAGATCAAGGCTGCCTTCAACTACCAGTTTGATGCTCTCCGTGAGCACTGCGAAAAGACTGCCCTCATTGCCGGATACGGCAAGGCCCTCTTGGAGCTCCTTGACGACACCCAGGTGACGCCCGGCGAGACTAGACCCCTCTACGACGGCCACGAGGCGTCCAAGCAGCTCATTATCGACTGCGAGAACGACCTGGCCCAGTGGACCATGGACCACGCCAAGGTCAAGCCCACCTTGAGCATTCGCCGCACCGGTGACGACGAGTCCTACATTGACGGCGAGGAAGGCGCCTGGGAGGAAAAGGAAGAGGAGCACTTGCACGAGGAGGCTTAAACAGTCCTCTTTATCTAGTCTCTTTCTCCCTTGTTTAATTTATTTCCTTCGCTGCCCTTGTTTGACGACGTGACGAACATGAACTTGACTCGTTCTTTATTGTTTCATTTTCTATTTCAATATAGCAAAATGGCAATGCCTTTTAATTCTTATTCATTTTTTGTTATCGTTCCAATACTTTTTTGTATGTAATGACTAGTTTTTTTTTTTTGAAATTTACTCTTGATTTTATTTTCAAAACATTGTTGTACCTTGTAAGCGTGGGCGGGCGTAAGTGCGGTTAAGTATTTGAATTGAGTTTTTTTTTTTTTTTTTTTTTTTTTTTTGTTTGGCTTTGGCTCGAACGGGACGGCCCACCGGCAGCTTTCCCGTGCCGCTTCGCCTACAACAGTTTAATCCCGCCGAAACATTGGTTCTGAACGCTTTGCACTGCTTTGGAGTTCAAGAACGACCCAACAAGGCATAAGGTTTGGAAGGCTAGCTAGGCAGAAGGGATTGTGGCATTTGGTCTGTGGCATTTGGTCTGTGGCAATAAGGGTTCTTCAAACGCAGATTTGAATTAGGTCTGAGCAACTTGGTCTTCAAGTGTACCACTCATGGTAATCTTCAAAGCCATCAAGCCTTTGTTTTCAATTCCACCTTGGTTCAAGTATGGAAGTGCGTAGATAATTTTTATTTTGAAATGATGGAAGTTTGGAGGTAGAACAAAGCCTCAGGCAAGAAATGAACCCCTCTTGAGCCTTGGCTTTAGTTGATATTATACGTCCGTCGGCTTGTCATGCCGTGGCGTTGTTGTTCTGCCACGCGCGCCTTCTTTATCGGCTTTGCGCGCGTAATTTCAGGGTTCAGCCATTTGCCTTGATCCCTTGTCCGTGAGCCCTAACAATGGAGGGGCCCAACAATTGCGCAAGAACCAGAGCTTGTAAATCAAGGAAGATCCATAAATAAGGAGCCGGGGGCTTTTTTTTGTAGTTTATAAACATTGAGTGAGTACTGGAATGTATTTTTAAAGAGAAGGGTAAGAGTGATGTAATTAAATGAAAGTCGGCCAGGGATGGACGGACGGCGTGGGCAATGACAAAAGCAGGCATTTTCAGGGAGATTTCAGACCTGACGTCAAGTTCAAGCGCAAGCAAGGTTGATGGACAATTCTGAAAATTAAACAGCGACCAAGAACAAGCGGGTCCATTGCTTGTAATTTTTTTTATTACAAAACATTGAGCAGCATCATTGACTCTGCTTCACCAACCAGAGCTCGCGTAAAATGATGATCTCGCAACAAATCTCAATTATCGAGAAGCTTTCAGAATACCGGCAACGCACCAGCCTGTCAGAGAAATTTCGTAACCAGGACAGTGAGACAAATTCCATCAGGTAATATTATTTATTTCTACGCTGACATTCATTCTGGATTACTACAATCACGATGAATTAAAATACCACAACACCATGAAAAGTCAGCCCCTGGGCAAAAGAAAAGTTGTATTCAGGCTTTAATACTTTTCCATGGAGGACACATGCTATTAAATTTACTTGCCCCAATAGTTATAAACATCGTACACAGACCTACAATCTGTATAAAGACTTGGTAATTGCCGGAATTGTTTTTCAACCGAGATGTTACAGACAGCATCTCAGCACTGCTTTTTCCTGCAATTTAAACAAGCAACCAGGCACCAGATATACATTGTAGCAGCTGCTCATACTTTCCACAAATAAAACTTGCAGTAGATGGTACAGTGTATTTGTTATTTGCTGGGATAACATCTAATTAAATTTTCCAGAGGTTTTGGACTTGCCCACAAAAGGTATAAACGTTACAGGAGCGCTTCAGTTCATGTCTATGATTTCATTCATTATTTCAAAATTTTCCAAACTGCACAATAGGCCCGAAAACTAACTGACTAGACAACATGACAAAGATGATTAGGATGAGGGCATCATAACTGCAAAAATTCAAAGAGCCTTGATATGACCTCCACGCCTCCACGACCCCCACATCGAGTGGCGCAGACCTTGGTCGTCAGTTAAGCTGTTCACCATTCAACGTCAGACAACAGCAGCACTACATGCGCAAATAGGCAGCCACTCACAAAACACTCATCCATCCATGGGCTCACAGCTTTTCAGGCCTTGGGATAGAAATAAAAGGGTTTTCTTGAAAGGCAAAGATCAATGATGGCTAATTGAGTAGACTGAGCCCGTCAAAACATTTTGTCTACCCCAACCGTATATAAACACGGGCAAGAGATTTACACAGAATAATTCTAGGCTAGGAAATCGCAACAAGAAGGGCGCGCGCACTTTCCTGGACATATTTCAACTATACACCCAAAATGATGAAATTGTAGTTGGATCAATTTCCCTTTACCCTTTGTTTACATTTGGTGGAGGCTCGGCAAATCTACTGCAGCAGCAAACAGGGCCATTTTTGCTTGTTCAGGGTCCCGATGGCAAAGAAGGAGTTTAACAATGGAATGGCAGTGAATAAAAAGGGGGCTGCAAACCAACGTGTTTTGAAACAACCTACATGTCGACAAACCACAAAACGCTAGCATAAGTACTTGGTATAAGAAACTGTGATTTGACGACTTTAAAAAGGGATTTCTTTTTATCGACGTCAGATTGAAAAAACAAAAATCATGCTGGGTGAAGGCTTGTTACAAAATTCGCTCCTTATCAGCAAGTCATGGGCGCTTGTCTCTCGTCCTGGCGTGAATCAAACAAGATTCCAAACCACCAGACCAAACAGCAACGTATAATATAAATATTGGGTTCAGTTTGTATGCCTCGGGACTGCGTAGGACCTTGGCTTCTCCTGCAGCGTTTGGCAAAGGCTGGGCCAAAGTTGGTCTTCGAACACCTGCACCTTGATTCAATTAGAGTAGTTCTTGAGTGACACTTCACACAGGCTTCACAGGTCATCTGCTACACTAAATTTTGGCAGCGCTTCACAGCCTTAAGCATAGTCCAGCGCAGTTCACCTTCTAGTCAAAATTAAGCGAGATGGAAAGAACAAATTGAAACAGCAATTCCATCCCGCAGGCGGCTCAAGTCTTAGCCTGGAATAACAAGGGTCCAATGTTTGAACTCAAAAAATCAAGGTAGACTTGGTTGGCTTGCATGAAATTTGTCTGTTTTCATGGTTTGCTTTATGCTTCTCGTTAGGGCCTAGCCCGTATAGCAACCAAACGCACGCTCATGAGTTGGGAGTCCTTGGGACCCGCTAAACTGCAGAACCTGAAGATAACTGAAACGCTGGATTGTACTTTCCTATAAGAAGCGACCCGTATGCAAACCTAGTATCCTTTTTTTTTCAGCTCGTAAAAATACGCAAAAGCTTCCTTTGATTATGACAATAGGACTTGCACTTTATTGCTTGAGACTTACGCTTCAAGCCTTGAACTTTTTGCTAAAGACCCTCAAAAGACTTGAAACTTATCAAATATCAGAATTGAAATGAATAAGCAGCATACATTTGTTGAGTTGAAAGACATGGCAGCTACCTTGACAGTGCCTTTTTGCAAGACTCAAGTGTCGGAGGCACAATTTGAAAAAGCTGCCGAAATATCTTCAGTGTATTCAACATGATTATCTATTTATTATCTATTTATAAAGAATTGCCTGTTTATCTGGAACGAAGTCTGCAATTTTGCAAGTTCCGGTAAGTCTGGAAAATGAAGTGAGCATTAACACGCTGGCTTCATTGGTAATGCGAATCGCTGGAAACATGTGAGCTTGCTTCAATTACTCACCAGCGCCTAGCTAGCCCATAATGCTTGTTTATTTATCCATGCCCGTTCAATCAACGAGACACTAGAGTTCCAATTAATGTTGATCGAGCCTTATGAAATTTTCTCGGGCCGGCATTACTGATGCTTTTCAGAAGGAAGAAAAAGGCAACCCGTGAATGTTGGCTTTTTTGTCATGAGTCCTTCTTTTTTATTTTTTTATATTTTATTTTTATTTTTTTTTTTTTCGTTTGCGTCAGTGTGAAAATAAACGGGAACGTAATCATGATGGTTTTGAAAATGGGCCAAACGGGCGGGAAGGCGGCAGCTACGGAGGCAGATACTTCCTTTGTGTGGAAGCTGTTCGGGGCAATGCATTTTTTTTTTTAAAGTTGAGCTCAAGCCTAGCTAACTTGGTAAACTTTGACCAGCAATAGGCTTGGAACCTGAGCCACAAACCAGATTGATTGATCATTTATCGACAAGAGATCAGTCTCGACAACCCTTGGGAATCCAGCTGATCAGTCAGATGCTTTTCTCACTGATCATGCCTCTTGGTGCCTGCCTGCCTTGCCTGGCCTGGAACAATGGGCCAGCAAGGGACTCCAGTTGGGTTGGGACCTGTCAAAAAAATGAAACTTCAAAGCACTGCCTCGACCTCCTCCCTACTCCTTTACAGAACAACAAAAAAAAAAAAAACGACTAGCACGCTAGTCGGCCCGTCTTCTGGCAAGTACCCGCGCTTTGCGTCTCGCCGTAATACGCTTGCCCGTCTTGTCGCTAGTGCCTTTCATTCATTTTTTCACGACTTGTAAAAGAAAAAAACAAAAGCATAATTGCTTTTTTCTGCTCTTTGTTTGGACCAAAGTCCGGCATTATCCCGCTTGGTTACACGTTGCGGTCGCAGGCAGGCGGATGCCTTTCAGGCAGGCAAATGACCCTTCAACATCCGTCGAAAGCAGATGGAGCCATCATGATGATTAAGGGAAAAACGTGTGCGCTTTGTTGTTCTTGGAAGAAGCTGCTGACGGGCCGCTATTATGTCCTAGTATAGAAGGAAGCGTTGGGCGGTTAGTCCATGACGGGCTTCGTTAATTAATTGGAAAAAAGAACGTATCGATAGCCCGTCGGATACAAGTGCCATTGGTGCCGCGTTTATTCATACAATCAGGTCCTACGGCGGTTCTTGCGGCCCCCCCATGTCCCTTCTCGAACAAGTTTTAAGGCATACACCCGAGGCCTGTCCAATAAGTTGCAAACCTAATTCGCCCAGCCCGACTGTAAACATTGCACATTTGTGCAATATCGATACGGGTTTGCACAGAACAGAGAAAGGTTGCTGTCCAGCGGGCGGGAATTATAACGCATTTAGAAAAGCATTTTTTCAAGGCCTGGTAAACGTTGTCTTGAGGGGCCCAGGCGGAACAACACGCGTACCTACGGGGTGCAGCGTTTGGGCTTATCCGGAAAAAATTGCCCCGACACACTTTCGAGTCACAGGAATACTTGCGCGTACAATAAATAGCAAACTAGCAAAAACGTATCTTCGTCTCATGAACTGCTGTTATCCTCGCAGAGAAGACAGCCTCGTCGTCCTGCTCGGTGCAAGAACAAGTTTGAGAGTTCAAGGCCCATGAGCTGGGAGTATCCACTCACGTGACACATGGCGGAGTACATATGCCGAGGGTCCGTAACCGAGCGGAAACCGTGCTAATGAATAACTGCCAGCTAAACTACGAACGACGCACCGTGATTTCTCTATTGGAACTAGCTCAGCTCGCCCAAAAGCCTGGTACTATGGGTACCGCTTGCATTGTTTCCAAGAATACAATAAACTGCGGCAAAAATACTCCTTCAGGTTATAATCTTCTGGACCGTTAGCTCCACTAACTAAATACATTTCATGTTTGACATTAACCAAGAAAAGAACCTGGTGGGGCCTTTCGAACAACAACCTGTCCTTATCCGAACCAGCAAACTAACTTGAAGTCCTGCAAGCTCAGGCTCTGCCCCAAAAGATTGCTTGGACCCATGGGCCTGTCGACTGTGTGTTCCGTTTGCCCTTGGTGCCTTTGTCTGCGGCATCGAAGCCCACAACGTTGTTCTTTGGACACTGCCTTTGTGCTACCTTTTGTGCACAGTACATGTGTTCCGCTTGGTTGTCTTAGGGGCTTGCTCGAGGTGCCACCTGAGCTTGCTACGTTGCGATTTTGTGCAAGCCCTTCCAGCACATTCTGTCGCTTTGGACAGCTTGCTCTTTGTTGTTGCGGGTCTGCCTGCCAGCGGGGGCACCTCCACGCTACTTGCCCAATCTCCTGACCCCAGGCCATACGTCGTGAGCAACGGCAAATCGAGGATCCAGACCCTCCTGTCAACACGAGAAGTAGCGAGAAAACAGAAAAAGAAATAGTGCAAATACCTGGCAGCTGTCACAATAAATTGCTGGGAAAAAGAAAACTCAGCGTTACCAGGCTCCCCTCCCCTGTTGCCGATTTCGGTTAGTGCTCATGCAAGCACGGCTACACAAACAGAGAAGGCCTTAGCGCCCGCACGGGATTTTATACAGATGGAGCAATGACGTCGGGTATAGCTCCAGTTGATCTCGCTGCCTGCTTGCCTTTTCACTTAGACCCCTGCAAAGGCTAATTGGAAGGCTTTAGCAAGTAATCAGTGTTTGAATGCCGACTGACATTGCCGCCCGCGACCCGCCTGGAGACCGGGCTCTCCTCTGAAAAAGTAATTTCCAGGTTTGCTGAGAGGGTTGTAGCTTAACCAAAACGTGTGTGCCCGTACTAGGGAAGAAAACCACATAAGAAAGCATGTGAAAGGCCGTGAGGGTGGTTAGGCATCGTCGCGGGCAGTGGAAGGAGTGAGTTGCACTGGCTCGGAAAGCGTGACTTACGCCGACCTCGAAAGCGCACTGTCAGTGTGGCCGCTAGTTATATCAGCAGGTGATACGGTCGGTACTTTTGTGACGCAGGGTCAGCGGGCTGGTTGTGAAGGGACGGGAAGCCCGGGAAAGGACCCCAGCAGAAGAGCCAGAAAAAATATTATTTCCGGCTGCAGACACCTTGCGCGGATGTGATGATATTATTTGACTTTAATTTCTGTTTTCCCCTACTTGTTACATAAGGTTTCTGCTGGTCTGGGAAACAAACGAAATAATATTTTTGGACCCTTTCCACCAAGGCCTTTCGCCCCGTTTGAACTGCCAAACGACCCTTTGACTTGTCGCATACTGCATCAAGCAAGCGCTCGCAAGTGGAGGTTGGTGGTGGTGATACCGGTACCGTCGTTGTTGTTGGACGCGCACTACTGAATCGACTCCTCTACTGCAAGTAGCCCAGACACCCTGGTTTCGTAAAAGAACGCCGTATGGTACGCTAGTGTGAAGGAGATCGTGAATCAGCGGAAAGGAGCAAGGTCTTTGCGGACCTCCTCTAGGGCATGATTTCAAGGCTGGTAAGACCATCTTGGCAGACAATTGAATCGGACAATCGGCTCCTCCACCGCCATCAGGGAAGAGAATAAAAAAAAAAAAAGCTAACCACGTTGGTTTTGGGTTATGGCACCAATGACAGGTAAGCCCGCCCAAAGCATGTGCATATGCATGCGGCATTTGCAGTTGCATGTGGACTAAATGATTGAAAGATCAATTTATTTATTTATTTATTTTATTTTATTTAGTTGGTGTTCCACGAAATCAAGTGTCATGGAGTTGACTGTGAGCCTTGCTGCGGAAACTTAGAGAAGACAGCAAGGCCTTGGGCTTGGTGGCAAATGTTTACTGAGCTGAGGCGTCTTGTGGAAACTTGTCGTGATGCAAGCTTACATAGGTACATACTAACGTCCATTGCCTGGCTTTACCAAAAGCATTGCACACTGGCGGGCGCGGCCACACACGCTCTCCTACTGGGGCCTATTAGGGCCACTCTCTGGTTACGGGGCGTACACCAGAACCTCATGCAATAGCCTTGTCTATACATGAAACTGTATCTTTTCTAGCAGCTGCCCTTCATAACCGTTGGTAAGAGTGTGGGACTCGAAACGTTTGCACGGTTTCACAGCCACCTGGGAGGTGTACTCCATGCGCAGATCACAGCTAGGCTACAAACCAAAGACGAATACTGTTCAGAGAATAAGCGTTCAGAATTGAGGGGGGCCACGGTAAGCTAGGCATGTCACGTATTGGTAAACCTAAACTATTCCAGCATTGCGCCAGACAGCTAATTAGAACAATTGAGAGAATCCTCGTATTAACTATCAATCATGGCAAACGGTTACAGCTTTATACTCCTCAACATTTTTAGCTTTTGGAACTGGCACAAGCCTTGGTGTCCAAACGCCGGCTACACATATAATATAATTTACCCCTGGCCGTTATCATCGGACCAGCACGTTTGCTGGACGCCACTCTGGAAAAGCTTGAGACTTTAGTTTATGCCATTACCGTAACCGTTCGATCATGAAAATTTTTTTTTATGGTGATGGATTCTATATTACCCCTTTTGATCTTCACCGACATGCCTTAGGGTGCATTCTGTCAACCAATAGGACCAATTGAAAAAGCCCAAACCATGGTACTCGCGGCGTTTGCCATAGCACTCAACTACTAGGATCCCATTTAACTATAGTTACTTATACTGCTTTTGGGAGTGACCGTGGACCAGGGAGGGCAAGACCGCTACAGACCATGATGGTGGTGAATTTGATCCATGTATCACGATCGTGGCCCAACGTTTTTGTTGCCCATCTGCCAGTTTTTGGGGATCTCGCTGTTAATACAGCCGAAATAGTTGTTGTTCGAACGCCAAAGTGCCCCAATAAACGACAGTTTGCGCTAACAAGTAGGACACATGGCCTTTTTTTGGCCCATACCCAAGCTTATAATGGCGTAATGTAGAATTATATAGAGGTCATTGCGAGTCTCTAGTGGATGCATAGACAACTTCGAGAGGCACTACTGATGTTGTACAATACGGGCTGACCCACCCGTATTTCTATAGAGCACCAGCCAACATTTGCTGACGTCTATGGGGATGACTGCCTTACTTTGAAATAGCGTTCGAGTCGAATAGACGATCAACTCTAAAACAAGAGCCTTCGTCTTTGAGTGGGGCGGACCCATGGTTTGGAATTGGGTATTGATCATGCACCTGCCCTGTCGTTGAATAGTTTAAGCTTCAGGCCTTGTACTTGTGGCGCCTAAATCAGCTTGAGAAAAGTGGCCGTGACGACCCAGTTCCATAAATTCTTCCAGTGAACGGGTGGACAAAAGAAACGGTAGCTTCAACGGGGCCTTGCTGAAGCTCGTTGAATCCGGCAATATTAACAGGAAGTTTGTGCTGCGGGTTTTGACAGCCATCTCACGAGCCCTAACCCGATTTATTTGAAAACGTTAAAATTGGGTCCGCGTGTTGACGTACATTCAATAGCTGAGGTACATTGTGATAGGTGACATGGCTGTTGGACATGAGTATTTCTTTTTTTTTCTTTTTTTCTATAGCCATCATGGACCAAGGCAGACGTTCCAAGAGAGCTCAAGCCCAACCAAGAAAAGAAAAATCCTGCTCGCTGATAAAGGGACGGAAAGACGCCGCTGCTAATGCTTGCTGTTACCGCCGTCGGCCGGTCCTCAACGGTTATAATTGTTGCTGAAATTGGCAATGACCAAGCTCGGATTCACTCCCTGCGGCATTCTTACTCTTTTTCACTTGTATCGTGGCCCATTTTGGAACAGTGCCCTCTGGTAAGGAAATATCGGACACGGATGCGGGCAGAAACGATACAATCATCATGGATTGTGAGTAAATGCTTGCGAGAGAAATGTAGGACTAAAAAGGGAGCGATACCATGAACGCAAGTGCTCACAAACCAAGTAAGACCTTGAAACGAAGCACAACGAGGCAGATGACTCCAACTCTATATTTGCTCATGGCAAGAACGTAAAAGGGACAAAACATGGCTACAGCGGTTGAAGCTCCGCAAAACTCGGGACCCAATGCTGCTCTTTAGTAGTTACAATCAGAACGGCAAATAACTGTCCAAAGCTCATGTGAAAATACAAGCTTGGAGAGAGACTTGGATTTAATTGTTACCAACAAAACTTATTACTAAAAATCCTTAGTAAAAAATACCTTGAATTAGGAAGCAGTCAATCTATCATGTAGTTATAAACACCACCCGTGATATAACAAACATAAGAGATGCCTAAAGGGGGCATTTTCACGATGGCGCAAAACAAACCTGATTCTATAGTGTTTATCTGAAAGCATTCTCTCATTGCTTATTTATTTCTCCTAGTTCTCCTGTGTTTAGCGTTTCTCAAATGTTGCCCGGCAAACTAACTTCAAAATTTGTTGTAGCAAAGATGTTAACAGTAACTTGGGGCTCGTGGGAGTGCCTTGTTTGAATCAAGGTTGTGACACAAAATATTAGCCGAAAAGCCCTTCAACTTTTTCATTGTGGGTGCACCTTTCATGGACTGTTTGAACGAAATCAACATGATAAAACTCCATTTTACAA
This sequence comes from Geotrichum cucujoidarum, assembly GCA_030566025.1. Classification (NCBI taxonomy): domain Eukaryota; kingdom Fungi; phylum Ascomycota; class Dipodascomycetes; order Dipodascales; family Dipodascaceae; genus Geotrichum; species Geotrichum cucujoidarum. The sequence goes on along the minus strand of JAJMHN010000004.1, from coordinate 126,704 downwards.
GGCAAGGCTCTTGTGTTGTATTGCCTTTGTAAAGGGCCTGCAATGGAACAAATTCGTTCTAGACTGTATCAGAAGAACCAAGGCTTACAAAAATATGCGGGACCTTATACACAGTGACACTCACAATAAATATGCGTGTTTAACAATACATGTATGCTTGTTGGTCCTTTCAAGTTTCTGCAAAACCCGGTGTCTTGTCTTAGTTTGGCGAAGTGAACACAGCTTCTCGCGTTTTTTGCAGAGAGAACGGCAAGCAGTAGCCGTAATAGCCTTGCTGCACTTTCTTTCCAGAAATCCTACAGTGTGATTTTTCTTTATTTTTTGGAGTAAGCAAACAGAAAACTACACAAAAACCTGGCGGCTGTTTAGTATTGTTGCACTGGCCATGAAATGGAAGGTATCGAACTAGGTTAGCAAAATGCATTAAACCAACTTGCTGGCGGCCCGCTCTTGTTTTGAAATTGCACAAACGAAAGATTTGCAAACTTGGTACAATGCTACCCAAGTTTTGAAACCTATGCTATGAACCCGTTGGTAATTCTATTCCACGGGACAAAGTGAACTATAAAGTTGCTTCTATTCCAAGTCAAGAATAAAGTCAAGCGCTTACCAAGAAACACCCTTCATGCTGGATGACATTAGTGCAAGGCGGGCAGTGTGCTTTCCAGACAGGCGACAGAGAAATATCAAACTCGATGTCTTTGCCAAAGTGACTTGTAGGCCGTGTTTGAATAATGACCATGTTTCCACCCTGTAACTCCACACAATTTCACACCATGAGAATTGTAAAACGGGGGTTCTCCCAGAATGTGACTTACTCTGCGGCAAGCGCAAACGAGCAATGGACCCAGAACAACTGAGCCCAGAACCCAGAACAAGTCGCAACACACACACGAACGCGGTTTGGGGGCATAGTAATAACAACAAAAACAAGCAGGCATTAAAGTACGCGTAGCAAAGTTCAAAGACAGATATCTCATTTGCAAAGCCTTAGCTCCCGCACAAGTAGGGCCCACTCCCGTCTCAAGCTCTGGATTTGTCTCATGCAGTCATGCCTGGGTTGTGGAACAGATCAATCAATTTGTGCGTAACCACGCTAACCACGACTTAACCCAGACGTTGAAAAAGCAATTTTTTGACCACAGCAAGACCTCATCTTCTTTCAATGCACTTGGAAAAATCTCAAAAAGCAATTATTGCCAGATTGCATTTGCTTTTTTTGGGCTGTCATTGCTTTTTCTCATCTCGCGCTGGGCGTTTCTTTTTGGCTCGCTTCTTTCCCCGTCATTATTCTGCGTTGCCTGCGCAGTCTGCACATTGATATATAATCTCTGTCATTTCTCTTGCGCACTTTGAAAAATTCAAACTCGCTTTTTTTCCTTTCCTGCCTGCTGTTCCAGACGATTTGCCTTCAACCGCGCCCACAAGCTCTCCTGCACCGCACACTCGACAAGCGTTCCTTGTTTCTGTTTCATTTGCAACCTGCTACTCTCCAGCAACGCAGTTCCACGTTCCTCGACAAGTTTCCAGTCTCGCCTCGCCGTAACCGAGGTTTTCACTTGCAACAGCCCCGACAAAGTTTCTGCCAACTCAAAACTAAATAGAAAAAAAAGTGGCTCCCTGGGCTTCGACTCAAATCCAGCACCGTAAGTAGCATTTGATTTCCTTCAATTCTCTCTTTATTCCTTTGCAACACGGGCCTCTTCAGAGTCGGAATTGATTGAACGTTTGGACGAGCCAGATCTTCCGGGACCTGCGATCGAATGGCCGCTTGATGCTCTCGTCTCGCCGTGAGCGTCATTGCATGGGATCGCACCCCGGAGGCCTTGCGCGAGGCCAAAGGCGTAGCAGCAGAGAACAACAAGACGAATCTAAACAACTAAATGCTCAGCCAGGTCGCTCGCCATGCCGCTCTCCCTGGAGCTGTTGGTCGGTGCCTCCTGACTCGGGCATTGTTTGATTTGATTTATTTTTTATTTTTATTTTTTCTCTGTGCGTCAGCGTGGGGTCTAAATACCCCTTACCCTTTTATTTTTGCCTTCCCTTTTGCGTGTCAAAACATTTTTCCAAGTCCAAAACGCCTTTTTTTCAGCACTGAGAAAAAAACCTGCTTTCTGCCAATTGCTCGAAAGAACTAGCGCGTCTTGGGCACATGAAGTCTGGGCCCTTATTTCAAAAGCACCCGTGTTTCGCTACGTCTGCCTACTTTTCCAATGTTTCTTTCCACTTTTTTAACACCCCTTAGTCTCATAATATCGCTCCGCTTTTTTACAGTTTGAAAAACACAACAACGCTTTCGAACCCCCCACAAATCAAAATAGCTCCATTAGCGACTCTCTGACTGGTATTGTTTTCAGCCTGTAACACCCTCCAGCCCGTGTTTTATATATAAACTCGTCGCAACTCCAAGAGCCGGGAATTCAATTTTTGTAAAGGGTCATATTCGAAAACTCCCTTTTCGAAAACCAATTCGAACCTCGGAACGCGACCAGTGTTTTCTTGATTTTCTGACCAACCTCTTGCGCTTGTCCAACTCGACGCGTTTGACGAGCTTCCAGCAAAGGCGCAGCAACGTTGCATTCGGTTTTAGACGCCTTTGTTTTAATGGCTATTTACACATTGCTTTTCCAACGGGTATGTATACATTTCTTGTCTCCCTCTTTTGTTTGCGCTTGGCTTGCCTTTCCTCCATCCATCCAGCTCCCATCACTGCTATACAACCACTGTTGCTCTTTGCTTCTATGGCTATACTTGATTTTCTTTGATTTGCGCGCCCCAGAAGCCCTGCCCATTTATACAACAGGGTCCCTAATTGAGATTTGCAGTGCGACACCCACCAAAACTACTTTTCTTGTTTTCAATGCCTTCTTTTTTTTTCTGAATTTAAAGGCCGACGAGGAATTTATTCTAGACTGGGTTACTTGAAAGCATTTCGTCATTTTTGGTTTTCTGAAAAACAACATGCTGTCTTTACACATGCTTGGTTGAGTTTTCATTGGCCAAAATACTTCTTGCTATTCTTTACTGTACTGAAAATCTGCTTGCGATACTAGAGACTGGATGGGGAGGGCACTCTCTTGGAAATGAAAAAGCGATTAGTCTTGTTCAGTAACTAATTTCACATTTTAGTGATCCATGGTTTGCCATTTCTTACAACATTTTCGGCCTTCTTTTTTTTCCATACAGGATACGTTAGCGCATTAGCGTTTTGCATGTTCATTGTACTTTAGAAACATCCACGACATCTACTATTAATTTTTAATCCTTTCAACATCTCTTTTTAGATGTCTTCTCAGTTCACCCGCCTGCACTTGAGTGAACAACAGCAACATCTTCCAGCCAATACCCTCCCCGCTTTATCTGCTTCTCATGGTTCAGCAAATTTCCACGTACCCATTACCAACTCATCTTATTCCTCTTCTGCACACTTCAATACCAGCAAATCGGCGTCTCCTCTGAGTGCCCTTCTTGCTACGCCACCAAGTGTTGCAAGCCCTTTACACAACAATGCAGTCTTTTCATTACCTGATGTGAAGAATGCTTATGTGCTTGCTAGAGAAAGCTCACCAACCCTGCCTATTCATGAGAAGCGGCCGCGAGAGCTCGCCAATTACACCAACGTGGTCAAGAAGCAAAGGTCTGAAAACTCTATTGGCTCTTATAACTCCTCAGCGAGTGATCATAGCCGGCTCCCTCATGTTGGATCTTTAAGGTATCACCGCAAGACATCGCCATTGGCAAGTTCTCCTGAGAGCTCCATTGGTAGCGTGGGTGCTGAAAGTGAGTCGGATCTTGACGGCGCCACACCACCTCATTCACCGGCTTACATTTTTGAAATGCGTGAAAAAAGACATGGCAGGCACGGCGAACCCTTTCTGCCATCAGACAGCTCTAGTGAGCCTGTTCGGCATTCATCACAGCCAGCAAGAAGGGGAAGAAAACCTTCTCGACAACCTTCCACGTCGCGTGACAAGAGAAAAAGTGGTTCTGGTTCTGGTTCTGGTTCTGGTTCTGGTTCTTATGAACGCCCAGAAGGTGACGAGGGTAGTCAATTTGGTGGCTCAAGCGGGTCTGGTGGTGACAAAGACAAGGGTGTCAAGCTCCGTCAACGGACAGCTATTGCTTGCAATTACTGTCGCCGACGAAAGGTATGTTCTCCGCACTCAATTTTTTTTTCGTGACACAAGCTAACATTTCAATAGATCCGCTGCTCTGGTTTTAGCTCTGACGACGCTGATAATGACGGTACGAAAGACACAAGATGCAACAACTGTATTCGTTTCAATCAAGAATGCATTTTCGCTCCTGTTACAGGTGTATCTGCCTCCTTGACAACAATACCCATTAACCCACAAGGTCAGCTTTATGGCCATCATCCTCCTCCTCCAGGCTATTACATGCAGATGCCTCCTGGACCTCATGTTCCAGGGCAGTACAGACCAGAGGATACCAATCCTGCCACTGGCTTACCATACATGTACATGCCACCTGGCTATGCTGCCCCTCCTCAACACCCCATGCCTCATCCCCAACAGCCCTACCCTTACCATGGTGCCCCTCCTGGAGCAGCACCGGGTGCAAATACTCCTGGGTATGGAGCAAACCCAATGGTACCACAAGGCCACTATTATCAACAGCCAGGCGGGCCACCTCCACCTCCAAGTTCGTATGGTGCACAGCATCCTCAGCCTCCTCACCCACAATACCAACCCCAGCCTCCCCAGCCATACCCTCCCTCGCAACAACCGCCAAATTGGTACATGAATCATCCCAATCCTCCTCCCCCTCCTCCTCCTCAGCCTCAAGGACCGCTCCCGGCTTTGCAGCAGAGTAGTCCCGCTCCTTCTCCCAATACGTTGCCACCACTCAAGAACTTTAACCGCATGAAGTCAAGTGATACTCTACACGATGAACAAAGAGTCAGGCGGAGTACGAGCCATCAACCTCGCGACCCTGCTCAAAGCTCGTCATCTCAAGGTCCATCTCGCCAGCAAGAAAATATAGACTCTCGCCGACAAACTGCTTCTGCGGAACCTTCCAACGCTCTTGCTTCTTCGTCCCAACCTCGCACAGACAGGAATGAAGAGGAAAAGCGTGCGCGAAGACGCAAGTCTGGAAAATTGGCTATTTCAGACTTGCTAGATTAATTTATTAATCCTCTTTACAAAAGAAAAGAGATGTCCTTTTCCGAGGAAAGAACTTGCTTCCATATAATTTATTTGTGCAATAATATTATTTATTATCCTTTAAAATGAGAATTTTGCTTTTGCTTTGCTTACGTTTAATTAACACTTGCCGTAAACACTCGACGGTCAAGCAGACGGGATTAGCTTCAGGTGCAAGTGCGGTAACAGAAACACAGCTATCAGGACAAGTTGAAACTACAAGGCTAAAACAGACCAGTAGCACCAAAGTTCGGAGACTCTGTGGGCAGCCAAAAACTCTGTGTTGCTGTTACAATTTGAGGTAGGGGGTTACAGGCAAACGACAACCTAAATTTTGCGTCGTAAAAACTTAGTTGGCCACCGATTATTACTTACGTTGGGAAAACGAATAGAGGCAAAGCTCTTCCGAGCACTTGCTACTCAAACCACATGGACAGATAAGACGGCAGGTAATAAACAGCAGTATTATTACAGCTGGAGGGCCGATGAAGTAGAGAAGTTGCTGAGTGTTTACCGATTCTTTGGCGACAACATCGCAGGACAAATTTTCATTCCCCCAGGGAAACGACTTCTCGCATAATTATGAGCTCACTTTTTTTTTTTTCCCTGACAACTACTACAACAAAACAAGAAGGAAAATAAAAGAGCATTAAATTTGTGTTCCAGCCCAAAGCCCAGCCCTTGTTGCAAAAGCTTATCTAGCCAAAACTGCTGTGAACTCCTACTCAACCGAAAAAGGGCTGGCAGATTGGTTCCATATTGAGCCATCTTGACGCATTGTTCCTGTGCATGGTATGTAATGTAAGCTTACCCAAGTTTTTGATGCGCCACTGGCAGGCTGAGCGCGAAGCTGGTTGGTACAAAGGGAACCGAAGAGTAATGCCAACTGTCGTGTACCTGAGTCGAAATTTTGTTTTTGATAGCTTACTGGAACACATACGGTATGCAAACGGAAACATTTTTAGCTTTGGCTTTTCAGGAGAGAGAAGGTGGGTGGATGAAATAAATTCGAAAAAAAAAAAAAAAAAAATACCATTCAGGCGCACGGCTAAATTAAGGGGCCCTGACCAGGCACGCGTAACCAAGAACTAGTATAGGCGACAATTTTCTAAAATACTTTGTTGCGTTTCTTTGATTGATTTCTGCTCAAAGTAGGGAATTTTATGAGTAGAAAGCTGCAAGTTGAAGTAGCTTTATATTTTGTTCTTGGTTCTTTGAACGCGATAGATGTTTGGGTTGCAGAGCCTGCCTCTACTCAGTTAGGCTCAAAGCACTTTTTTCTTCTTCATTGAGCTTCTTTGCATGCTGACAAGCATTAACTAACTCCAAGTAAGACCATCATGGTATAACTGGCAAAACCATGTCGATATTTGGCTGCGAGGATGATAATATTTTTAAACTTTGATGCGTGCTGGACCCCACACAGGGTCAACAAAGCCTTTTGAGCGTGAAAACAAGTTCGTTACAAATCGATAGGTTGCAAGTCCGCAACTTAGAAAGAAGAAAAAATGAGTGATATTGTTTGATTTTTGTATCACAGTTTTATATGACGTGCAGAAGTGAGCGAAGGTACAGGAAGAGAACCACGACTTGAGCAGCTGGCGCTACAGTAGTAGCGAGGGCCGGCTTTTTTGCACGTACCGTGAAACTCGATAATTTAACAACGTATAATACGGGTTAATAAATAAAAGAAAGCTTGTTTTCTGTTCCGGAAATTCTTTTGTTCAGGTTTCCCAAAACGCGTAAATACAAAAAGTTGCATGAAACGTGTGGGACGCATCAACGCTCGTTTGAGCAGAATAAACTTTTTAAGCTTTTTCTTCTGGCCCCATTCAAATGGTTTGAAGAAAAAGGCTAGCAGCTACATTGAGAGAAAAATGAAAACAAAAATTTTCAAGTAGGTTTACCGGCACAAAACAGTTTTTACTTTGTCGCTTGCAGCGTGGTTAACTTGGCTTACCAACAGGTTGCATCAATTTAGGGTTGGTGGAAACGATTTATCGATGATGGTTTTACAAGATTTTTGAAAATGCCCACGATTGAGGGCAACTAGAAAGTCGATTAACTTTTGAAAAACTTACCTTTACTCTACGGGACTCTTGGCGGGTAAAGTTGTATGGAAAATTTTCAGGAACAGAGGGGCAACGGAAGGTTGAGTTTCTCCTATAAATCTAGTAGACTTGCCACACTTCGGTGCTATGTTGGCCGAGTTATTTCGGCGAGCCAGCAAAGTCCAAAGTCCAAGGCAAAAATTACAGAGTGGGATTTGTTGACTCAATTGTCAGATAAATGACTGAATTGCTAAAAGTTTTACTGAACCATAGCTTGAATGGCTATGAATAAACTACCAACGTCCACAATATATTCTACTTGTCAACAAAGTACAGCTTGATGTCAAAAGCACAAAAGGCACAACCAAACTGACATCTTATGAGTATAAGTGTCATAGAGTTGCATGTCCAGGATTTAGAAATAAATTTGGGACGATTTTTGAAATGGAAACTCAAAAGCTCTTGAGCTGTCACTCCATGCTCTCTCTTGTCGACTTGTCGCCACTACTGACAGTAATTTTTGAAAATGTTTATAACAGAATAATGCAGCTCTGACTACTCTTGATCTTAATACTACTCAACAAGCTAGAGGGGTGAAAGAAAGAGGGCAATGCAGTAAGTACCCAGCACGGCAGAGCTAGTCTTAGTGCCAATTTAAAGTACCTGACCGCTGATTGAAAGGTCCAAGGGCTCTTGCAAAATTGTGACATTGAAGTTCAAACAAGGCTGGTAAAACGCAAGACGTACGTACCTACAAGCTTACGGCCTTCGGACCAAACGACTTTTAGCAACACCCAGCACACCGACATGTTAAGAGAATTGAATGGAAACTTTTTTCGTCAAATTTTTTCTCACCCTAAATTTTTGAGGTTTAATTGGAGCAGAATTATTTATTTATATTGATGATGAAAAAAAAGAAGTGGTTGCTGAGAGCCGCTGCGCACAAGAAGCAAGCCACATTAATTTGCAAGCCATAATATATATGGTTTGTTGAACGCCTGTTATAAGAAAAACAAAACTTCTGTTTTTTCAAACACACTGACCACACAACCGAGTATACCATGGATCAATGTTACTGTTGCTTGTCGCTGCTATGAACTAGGGCAAGAATGTTATGATAAACGAGGTGTTCAAGCAAAAGTTTGGTGAGAAATGTCCAAATTCGACCATCACAACCAAAAGTATAAGCTTGGCTTTTACACTTTTGGGTGATGAAAGCTACGCTTGCGTCAGTAAAGAACTCAACACTAGATAGGGCCATTAGATAGCGTAGATTGCAACATGAACGACTTGGCATCTTTTCAATACATTTCTTAAGCACGAATAGTTGAGCTCAGTGTTGGCCATGTTGAAAAGAAATGAACGCAGTGAAGTAAACACACACCAGACAGCACACACCAGCAACTTGTGGAGTGACAGTTGACTGGCGAAAATTTACGCCATTGTTTGTACTTGCTGTTAAAACAATAACCAGCAAATACTGTAATATTCTGATTAAGATGTTGACTGCTTGCCAGAGCTCTCCTTTAAAATGTCTTTCTTTAAAGCGCAATAAAAAGTTTTTCACTGCCAATACTAATCAAGGAGCAGTGATCAAGAAGGAACTTAATCTACTCTTGCCAAATGCCGTAAATAAATTCCCCGTACCTCATGTTACTATTTAAATAGTAACAAGCTGATAAAAATTACCGTAATTCCTGCGCTTAAGCTAAAACAAAATCACGAGAGATTGTGCCAAAGGGATGCTTAGCAAATTTTGCAGCCGACAAGCTTGCAATCGGCTGGCGTTCTCGCTATGTTGATAGTTACAAAGCTAGTCTTAGAACTTATCCAATTGCACGAGCCATTGCTTCCCATGCTCAATGATCCAAGAAAAATTGCAAAAGCTGTGACTTGATCTAAAAAGCATGTCTAAGTACGTGTCTGATCGCAATACTCACAAACCTGGCGTTGGATGGCAGCTTTTGTGCCCTGGTTTCTCTTGAATATATGTAAAAACTATACGTACCATCCTAGCTGCTATGCAATACCTGATCATTTTGTATTTCTAAGGTGAACAAAGCAATGTCGTTTTTGTACGAAGACCCCTTATTGTTGTTGCAACCTGCCCATTTGTAACTAAATTAATAATTATCATTTCCGATACCTTCCTTTGGTCCAATCACAAATCAGCATTTGGTGTCCAGCTCTCGCACAAAAGCTATAACTAGTCACATTTACAATTTTGCTCACTACAGCAATCATGACTTGCACGTCGTGAGATACATCTACATGTTGGCCAAAGTCTCTACAATTCTTTTCCGAAGGCGGGGGTGGGTGGCTTTTTTTTTTTTTTTTTTTTTTTTTTCGAGTTCGATTCTATACAAACATGAATTTAAAGCGTCAAGGTACCTTCCTGCATTTTCAATCACGAATTATCGTTGATAAACATTGTAGACAGTCTCTCCCATGATCAAATCCAGGGCGACCCCCAGTACTTGGTGCTGCCGGGTCCTGTTGATGGATCCGGGGGCGGGGGCAGGTCGTTTGACTCCACGTTGGGCGACGTGGTCACATCGGTCAGGATGGACGCCGTGTCGGCGCCGCTGTCATCAAACATGGGCCAGTGCGACGTGGGAGAGTCAGCTTGATCGGAGAACATGGGGTTCATTAAAAAGGTTTCAAGGCCGTCTTGCAATTCCTGTAGTGAGGGCCCGTGGGCCGAGTTTTGCAAGGGGTTGTTTTGTAGTGCTTGGTCTTGGAATGTATCGTCTTGCAGCGTTGAATTGTCTTGAAATGCATTCCCCTGTAGCGTGTGGTCTTGATAAGTATTGTCCTCGAGACCTTGATCCTGAAACTGGAAGTTTTGTTGTTGACTGTCAAAGAGCATGTTATCGTAATCTTCGTTGGTGGTGCTGGTAAAGACGGAAGATGTATCTTGTGGAGAAGAGGTGACACTGGGCGAATAGTTTGACAGGGAAAGTGCATCTGGCTCTTGCTGTGCTGGTGGTTGAGGTAGTGTGGTGGTACTGGCAGTAGGAGAGGTCTGGTTGGAAGAGCTGTTTCTTGAAGACAGGCCCATTTTGCAAGCCTTGGAAATGACGTGGCGTCTAAGAGCGTCTTTTCTATTGAAGGGCTTGCCACAGTACTCACAGGTATATGGTCTTACTGGCAAATGGATTTTTACGTGCCGTTTCAAGTCGTGATTTCGCCTAAATGAAAGAGGGCATTGTGGGCATTGAAACTGCTTTCCAGCACTAGAGCCAGTGGTCGTGGATCCACCTTGAGGTGTAAGCACCGGTGATGGGGTAGTCGAGGAAGGAGAGCTGGGCGAGGTCGGCGATGATATGTATTTACTGGAGTGTGCATTTGATGTAGAAGGGTTGGATTGTGAGCTTTTTCGGTTTTCAGCAATGGTTTGAGAATTGAATATGCTACTGTACAGTTGCTGGTATTGTAAATTTGTTGATGAAGCAGATTGATCCTGGTAGTCTTTTGAAAAGGACAACTCTTGCAGCTGTGGGGAAAACGTCTGGCGCTGAGACTTTCCTAAAGGTAACCAGGAGCCACCGTCGGTAATGTGTGATTTGATGGGTGGGTGATTGTGTAAAGCGGAGGTGTTGGAGGACGAGGAAGCCAAGCGGTTGGTGAACTCTGGATCATGGTAGAAGCGTTCCAGTTCTTGTTCAAGTGAGCCATCAAAGTCAAACTGATTTCCTTTTGAGTCTAAAGTGAAGATGTTAGCTATAAACTGCCAGTGATAAAACTAAGTGTATACAGACCTTTGTTGAAAGAATCAACCCCCGGCTTGTTCAAGTCAGACGAGTCAGACATGCTCGACTGATACTTGATGTGTGCAAAACTAGATGACTAGGACTAGGGACCGAGACTGCCAGAGCAACATGCTCGCGTCGATTGGGTGGGTAGGCTGGCTGTGGCTGATAGGGACTGTATTTGTTGCAATAAAATGTTGCGAGATGCGAGCGATGGGGCGATGGGGATGACAAAACTGACGAGCACTCCAGACGAGCCGAGCGAGAGCGAAAAGGAGAGCGATGGAGGATCCGGAATAAAGTTACACTAGAAGAGAAGTAGAAGAAAGAAAAGAAAGAAGAAGGGAAAATACAAATAAATAAATGCTTAAAAAAAAGTAAAAAAAAAAAAAAAAAAAGTCAAATGTCACCTAGGCTAGCAGATCGGAAAACCATACTGGCAAACTATTACAATTTCGTCAACTCCGACCGACTGGCGTATCGGCGACTGCCTGGAAACACCGCCAGGTACGGCGGGCGCAGTTTGCAAACACTTAGCAAGCAACGACGGTGCGAGGTGTTGCGTGCTCGTTGCCGCCGGCCAGAACGACGTCAGGCCCAGGCCGCTCAGACGGCTGTTTCTGCTGCTGGCAATGGCAATGGCGGCGGAGATCTAAAGCCGATGATGCGCGCAAGCCCTCGTGGCGCGGTGTTTTGCCGCGGTGGTGGTGGAGCGAGCACCGGGAATTGCCTAATATTGCGACACTTTGCGCTGATGCTGGCGCTGCTGCTTCCGGTGCTGATGCTGGTGCTGGCACTGCCCAGGGGGCGCGCGCGCGTATGGCCGAGCGCTCATTGGCCCTTCTCCAGCCCTGCGTGGCGGCGGGTGCGGTCTGGCAGGGAGATGATGCTACCAAGAAGGTTTCTGACAACATTCGGGCTTGCGATGATGCAATTCTCCTGGCCCTGCACATCCAAAGGGACAGGCGGTGTTATGTAATTGTGCACGGCTAATAAATAATCATGGCCACTAATATTACTTTATGCTGAGTCAGGGCACGGGATAATTTGGCTCAACCTGGACAATGGAGGCAACACGCAGGTATCACAGAAAAATGCTCCGCCAGAAAAATAGTATTTTTTAATTCTTTCCTTATCATCTCTGGTTAGGAAGGCTTGATTGCAGTGTTTTTTGCAGTACTCAGCTGTTTCTCTGGTGTTGGTTGTAGTTCCGCGCGCGCAAACGGGTCCATCGCAACCATGATAAGGAACTGCGACGCTTTTCACAACCACTACGAAAACGTGTTAAGAAAAAAGCAACCTACGAAAAAAGCCCATAAAAAGCAGCTCGGAGTAATGAAATAAAAGGTCTATTTACGCCAGCGGTCAAGCAGCACGGGCGCAGCCACCGTCATCGACTTATACTCGCTTGATACAGCTCGAACCGCCAACTTGACTTACCATGCCCGCAACAAGGTTTTCTACTTTAGCGCAAAAGCCTAAAAGACTTTATACCGGAGGCTGGAGCAATCTCGGCTTGTCGTGTGACTTGAGCAGAACTCGCCAACGACTGCTCCGAACTTTACTCTTGTTTAGGTTTAGTTCCGAGAACGCTGTTTGATCGAATCAGCCACAGCCCTGTTCTCGCTTGCAGTGGCGTTTTCCAAAGAAACTTTAGGAAAGGCCGCCATTGTTGCGGGTCGCAAGTCTGTTGGCGATGAGCTGGCTCTTTTTGCGTTGTCCACCCTTGGTGAAGGGTCCCAGACGCCCTGCTCCATATCGTGGCTTGCCGGCATGACAAAACATTGACTACACAACCACCCAGCCCAAACACCGGGCCCACGTCCTTCTCTCTCTCTTTTGTTTTCTTGCTAGTCGCCAACCATCGCCAGAAACAGCCGACCTGCTTATTTTGTTTGTTTATTGTTTGTTGTTGTGTCGTGTTCACATCCGCTGCTTGCCCTGGCTGGGAGGGGCAAAGCGAACCCAAACAAACAAAAAAATCAAGTGATGGATTTTTCACCAATCAAAACATGGAGGGTGCCATTTTTCGCCACAAAAATATTTTTTTTTCCAGCAGGGTACCACCGTTCGCGGGACCAAAAGGGATGCCCCAAACAACAAAATACAGGAACAAGCGAGGGTAGAAAAAAAAATCGGAAACAGAGGCCGCGGTCAGCAAAAAGAGACGAGAGAAAGAGTGCGCCAGTGAGAAGTTGGTATGGGTACTCATGCCCTTGGCTTCAAGCCCAGTATTTTTGTCCAAGCAAGATTTGCAACCCGCGGTAATAGGTACACCTACCAGTCGTCGTCAAAGTTCCAGCAGCCGGCATATCGTTCACCCGTCCCGTTTTGCCGCCGTTTACTGTCGGCCAATACTCGACACATTCAGAACCAACTTCTCAACCTCCCCAGTCTAAACAAGCAACTAGTATACTTTGGCTGGCTTGGACTGGTCTAAAGTATTTGCAAATTGCATGCCTCACTGTCTGCTACTATTTTCCAGCAAATGTGAGGTTCTTGTTTGCTTCTTCTTTTTTTTTTTTTTTTTTTTTTTTCAACGATATCCTTATTTTACTCGCCTGATGCACATCGTCGAGAAACACCGACAAGCCACACTCTCAAACCAACTGCGACTTGCTCCGCCAAATGTCGTTGTACTATATTTCATTTTTATGGAAACCTAAGTGTGAAGAAACGAAGTTGCGCTGGAGCTTTAATACAAGTCCATTCGTTTATTCCACGCTAAACGGCTTTTCAATTGAGTTTCAGACACCAATGCAGCTTCTATTTACCTGTCAACTTACCTGAGTCCGTTTCAACATTATTTATTTCACCATGCCATGCTTTTAAAAGCTTAGAAAAAGGTTTGTCACGGGGCCATCAGAGCTGCAGAATAGCCAAACGAGTCAAGATCAATGGTTGCTGCTAGCGTTATACCACATTACAAGAACTGACGAGCTTTAAACGACCAACAGTCGGTTTTGCCCAGATTTTTTTCCAAAGACAAGAAACAGTTCACGCTGGACGGTTTACTGTCTTTAATTGAGTATTGTATTCCAAGTCGATTGAATTCAACGTTGCACAGACAGCAAACCTTTTTTTTTTTGTTTGATTTCATGGCTCGTTAAGGGTGCAGCTTTTTACGAAGCTGTCTTGGCCAGTTTACTTGTATATCCTGGTATATTGTCCCCTTTTTTCAAAAGGTACACTGCGCGGATTTGACACTAAAGGGAAAGCCAAAGATTTTTGCAAAGCAGTCCTGCTGTCAGTTGATGCCATATTGGAAGTCTGAGCTTGCGCATTTTACTGAACCTGGAGGGCCCAGTCAGCGAGAATTATCTTTGAATCTTTTTTTGCGAATTGAGGTATAATCTAGTTTCGGTTTTAATCTACTACTACAGATCAATGTGATGTGATTAGCTTCAATTTCATTTTTCAGTAAAATGAAGTCACTTAGTCCAATCATATTGAACCGTCATTTTACTAAAATGATAAACACAAATATTTCTTTACAGTACCATTGCTTAAGAATAGAAGCATTGATTAATTGAGCGAGAAGGAAAGTGCATTTTTGCCCAGAACAGATACTACAAATCACAGGTTCCTCTATCAAATGTAAGTACACCCATTTACAGGGTCCACAAACCTCTTGAAAAAGCGTAAAATTCGTGTTCAACACCGAATCTATTTCAAATGGTACTGCTCATGAATGCCGCCATGACCATTAATCAGCATTCATATAGTTGCACAAAAAATCCATTCCATTTAATCAAGGTAATTATTGCGGACGAGGCTTTTGTCCCAACCTATTCGTTATGCTGTATCGTTCATGTTGATTGATTCAAGTAAAAACTAATTCATCAATCCACAAAGTAATTGTAAACTTTAACATTCCATGGATGAATTAATTGGAAAATGTTAGTAAGAGTAATAGTCTGTTCCAAGAAGTCGAAGTGAACTGCAAAAGACCGTTTTTCTACAAAGTCTTAAAGTACTTAGTAACGCAGAGCGAGTACGTTCAATCGATTGAATATAACAAACAACCTCATACTAGGCCTTGACTTGATTTTTTTTCAAACTTTTCCAATCGTTTTTTTATATATTTCTCTACATACTTGTTTCTAGTTTCTGCTATTTTGTCCTTTTTTTTCTGCTTTTTTTCTTTTTTTTTTTTCTTTCTTTTTTTTTTTGAACCTCTGGGGGTTTGACTCTTGATCATGAACATGTATGTATATACAAATTGCAAATGGAACTAGAAAGTAACACAGAAAGGTATTTCAGAACCAGGTCCAGGTTTCAATCCAGTATAGGATTAGTGGATAACGCCTACTAGTGAGCAGCGAACGATGCCGGATCGGTGCCGGCGGGGCGTCGGTGCCAGCGATCGCTGGAAAGAGGACCGGGCCGAGCCTAGTAAGGGAGCTAGAGATGCTCCTTCCAGCCACGGCGTGAGCTGCTTGCACGTTCCAAACTACCTCCAATAAACACATTGATAATTTTTCAAAAAACAAGTGGAGGTGTTTAGTGCTGGACAGAGAGAGGCATGTGGGTGATGGCAGAGGTCTGGTCAGCAACGTCCTGAGACCACTTTTGGATACGCTGGAAGAGGGCATTGACGGCACTGGCGGAGGGCGTAGTGGTGGCGGCAACGGCGCAGGACTGGTGAGGGGTGACGGTGGCGTGGTTGAGAATGCTGCTGATTCTCATGACCGAGCCGTGGCGCTGCTTTTTATTATTGTCGTTATCGTCATTATCGTCATTGTCGTCGGTGGTCTTGCGTTTCAAGTTGGCAGGAGCAGCAGGATGAACATGGTGGTGTGTAAGGGCGTCCATCTTGACCTGCCAACCCTCGGTGGGCTTGGCTTGGTAGTGGTCCAAGGTCGCAAACTTGGGTCCCCAGACACTCTGCTTGAGCGCAAAGGGTCTCGAGTCGCACGCACATTCAAACAAAAGCCCAGCAAGGCGCTCGTAAATGTGGGGCCGGATATGCGCGGTCCAACCAAGGCCCTGCAAAAGGGTCAGCTCATTTTCGGCAAGCTCGACGGCAGGTAAACCCGAGATGCGGGACCAGGTGGCAAGAGAAAAGTTGCGGTCCTGGATGTACTTGCTGGCAAGGATGAGGCAGGCAAGGAATCCGCGACGGCCACAGGCAATCTTCTGGGGCTGGTTGGCGGACTCCGAGTCGTGCTGAATAGTCATCTTGCGCATATACGGCTGGAGCTTGATTAGGTAATAGAGGGCGAGCTGGAGGGTCGAGTAGGAGGTGCGAGAGCGGCGCAGGGTCTCCTGGATAAAGGACTTGAGGGGCATGGAAGCGTCGGTAGACGCAGCGGCAGTCGAGGCGGCGGCATCCTTTTCGGCGGGCCAAATGGCGTCGATAATGATGGCGGCGGAGTCGACAAGGGCTTCGATAAAGACCGACTTGTTGTGAAGGGTAAAAGTAGCAGCGCCTTGTTTAGTGGTGGCGCTGGTGGCGGAATTGAACGATTCGACGTGAGAGGAGGGAGAAGCGGCAGTAGAAGCGGCCGAGAAGCAGGAGGACGAGTGGTTGTCGCTGTCGGACGCGGGCGAGTAGCTGGCGCTGTTGTTGTTGTTGACCATTGTTGATGATATTGCGATTAAAACTGGTTTGGGAGATTTACTTTACTGGCGACTGCGGTAGGTGCTTTGGCAAAGTAAAACGGATACGGTAGGGCGGTGGAAACAAACAGACGAACAAATAAACAGCAGAAGAAACAAGTATGTAGAGGAATAAATAGAGAGAGGAAAAGTTGTTGGTTGGCGGAACTGGCGGCGGGAGCGGTGAATTTAAAGTGTCGCAGGCCAATCTGGTGAGTCAAAAGGACGTGTACGCGGCGAGCTACTAAGTAAGTATGGCGGGAGTATGTGCGTACGCAAGTTACGCAGGCTTACGCAGATAACGCTCCGAAATTACTCACTCACTATGTGCGCAATACGTATTTTACACAGGATACGCGGCCGTGCCCTCTGCCGCTGACAGGCGATGACTGGTTCTGCGTATTCTCGGCGCCGAGTCTCGCCACTAAAAAGCGCCTGGCCAATCACCGCTTTTGTGCGCTCTGTGTTTTTGCAGCCGCACCTTGCGCACCAAACGTGTCATTGGTCCGCGCTGTGACACAATCCACACCGTAAGCGCGTGACTATGACTGTTCCCAGGGTTAGGCCGCGCTGTTTGGCTGGTGGCGAAAACCCTCCCCAATTAATGTCGAACCCGCACAAATAACGTGATTTGTCGCGTGACTCAAAGCCCAGGCAAAGGCTCCGAGTCCGACCGGGCAGAAAATCACGCCCAAACAAACAAACAAACCAACGGGCCAAGCGGAACAATGACACCGGCACCGCAGAGTCATTTCCCGGTCAGCTGGGCAGGAACGGGCGCCGGGCACAGCGACAAGTCAAGCGATTCCGGCCAGCTCCAGTGATAAATACCGTGGTAATGCTATGCTATTTTGGTTCATTGATCAGGATGCCCAGAAGCTCCCAGAAGCCCCCGAGACTCTTCATAGCGCGCCTAGTGCTTGTGATGGATGGTGATGGCGATGGTTCTGCTACGGGTCCGTTACTAAGCTCAGCATTGTTTCTTACCTAACGCCTGCACGGAACCACGGCAGGGGCCCAGAGCGCCGACATCGCTGGACCCAAACAAACGGGAGTCAGCCCAAGTCCTCAAGACTCATTCATGGCTCCAGTGACAAGTCAATTCTATAACGTATCATTGTAATCGTCAAAACTTTTTATTGTAGCATAGTATTTACATCATCATTACAAGCGTCTCTTACAAGGCTCTGCGGGCTCTCACGGCAGCTGCAAGGTTCTCTAGCACCTCAGCAGTGGTCTCCCAGTTGATACAGCTGTCCGTAATTGAGACACCGTACTTGAGCGCGTCCTTGCCGCCGTCCTCGGGCGCAGGCACCTTTTGGTTGCCCTCGTTAATGTTGCTCTCAATCATGAGTCCGCAAATGGCGCGGTTGCCCGCAGCAACCTGCTCAGCGACCGTGGCGGCCACCTTGGGCTGGTTGCGGTAGTCTTTGCTCGAGTTGCCGTGCGAGCAGTCGACCATGATGCGCGGGCCCGGTTTCTCGGTAGACATGATGCCGGCGGCGGTCAGCTTCTTTTCAGCGGCAGCAACGCTCTCGGCATCGAAATTCGTGCCCGTCTTGCCGCCACGCAGAATGACAAAGCAGTCGTCGTTACCGTCGGTGCCCACAATGGCAACCACGCCGGGCTTGGTCACAGAAAGGAAGTGGTGTGGGTGGTTGGCGGCACGCACGGCGTCAATAGCAACATCGAGACCGCCGTCGGTGCCGTTCTTGAATCCCACGGGGAAGGACAGACCAGACGCAAGCTCGCGGTGCAGCTGGGACTCGGTGGTACGGGCGCCAATAGCACCAAGCGAGAAAAGGTCAGAAAGGAACTGGGGCGAAATCGTGTCAAGCATCTCGCCGGCGATTGGCAGCTGCTCGGTAATCTTTGTAAAAAGCTCTCTGGCTATCCTCAGACCCTTGTTGATCTGGAAGGACCCGTCAATGGCAGGGTCATTAATCAGACCCTTCCAGCCAACGGTGGTTCTTGGCTTTTCGAGGTAGGCTCTCATGATGATGAGCAGGTCCTTGCCAAGCTTGGCGTTGAGGGCAGCGAGCTTCTCAGTGTACTCGAGGGCGGCTTTTGGGTCGTGGATGGAACAGGGGCCCACAACAATCATGAGACGATCGTCAGTGCCGTTGAGCACGGCGCGCGCAGCTTCACGGCCAGCAAGCACGATACCGTGCGCCTTGTCGCTGAGAGGAATCTCGTGCTGGAGCAGGTCGGGGGGAGTCAAGGGATCGTAGCCGCGGATTCTCCAGTCCTCGGCACTGGTTTGGTCACCCAAGTGGGCATTTTCAATGAACATTTTGTGAGCTACTGGGGCCTAAAGAAACTGTTAGCAAGCTGTTTGGCAACGTGAACGAAAAAGAAGTACAACTTACAGGCATTGTTGTATGTTTTTCTAGTTTGTCAAAGTCTCTTGTACTGTTGAGAATTAAAGAAACAAGGCAGAAAAGGGTTTGATTAAATACTCTGGCAGAAAAAAAAGTGAAAAATGAAAAATTTAGAGTTCGTGAAGAAAGACTCAATTGACGGGTCACGTGAAGTCTAGAACCCGGAAAAACTCAGCGGGAAGCGGGGAGTGCGTAATCGGCGCCTTTTAATTAGTCACTTTTGTGTGTCATTTCTGCACCGACTCCACACAAGAAAGCCACTCGCGCCCTGAATCCATGGCGGGAACCCATCGCCAATAGCATGGCAGGGCTCTGTCACGGCCCTGCGTGGGACTTTATCTCGCAGCAAGTTGAGCTAAGTTTGTCTAGCCCAGAAGTTGTTTGTGATCCACAGCCTTGTCCTATCGATTAGATACAAGCAGCCCTGAGCCTGACTATAAAGACCCTAGCCCACTCGCTACCTAGGCGAATGGAACCAAGAAAACACGGCACGCGGTGAACAACCAGACAGAGCGCAATCAAAAAGGCCAGGCCGTTGCTCCTAAAGACTCATCAATTGATGTATGCGTCGAGTGTAATCATGGGGGCTCTGGAGCGGACATAAGCAGTCAACTTGGTTGAAAACAACGGAGTTTCCAGAGACGAGAACCTGGGGTAGCCCACTGGACAGGGACTGCGACTCGGAAACAAGTCAAAGCGAAAGGTCCAAGAGGCCTGTTGAACCGAGTTTTCTGTAGAGCCTGACGTTTTGGTGAGTTTGGGCTTACAAGCTCCAAGGATATGCGGGCAAGGTTGTGGTTGAAATATCGACTTGTGGTTGGCAGCTAGGCTTTCTCGTTCGATAGATGTACCCTTGCGCAAAATGTCATTCAAGCACAACGCTGATGCAGCAACCAAAAAATTAGAATAAAGCTAGATCATGATTGACGTCAGGAACTTTGAAAAAACAGTAGGTATCGAGCTGCTGTGTAAGTGTCTACGCCCCCTTCTTCCCAATACCTTTATATATTATATTTACTTCCCAACTTCTAGTTTATTCTTCCTTCCTTAACTTTCTATATTCAGCCAATCCAATACTTTAATTCTCCCTTTTATTGTATTAATCCTCCTCCCCGGTGCATCTAGAGCTAACCCGGCTTCGGGAATTGTTACATGCTGGCTGGATAATTGAGCTGTCACTTGTGGCATGCTAAAATTACTTGTCAATAGGTTAGACAGAATGGGGCAAGCTTGGAACTGGACAAGGCCTTGAAACTGGTGTAGTTTTCAATTTAGAAAGTCTGGGCCTTTCTATTTGTTTTTGGAACGTTTCAATGAGGTCATTTTACAAGCTTGTTGTTTGTTTGGTTCTCTTTCATGCGCAAGCAAAGTTCTCACCACATGCTCCATGCAATCAAATGTCGAAAGGATCCAGGGGTTTTCATCAATGTTTCACTCCGTGAACCAATTTCGGTCATTTTCTTGTCACTTTTGGACTTTCTTTTGAATCACTTGCACTCTTTATTTTTGTTTTCGTGTACTCTCTCAATGCTTATTTTCAATGCAAATGGCCCAAGCTTGGCACACAAGTCCTAAGTATAACAACAAAACCCATCAAAGTAAATTTCATGACAGAATTCAAAAAGTTCAGACAAAAGTTACAGTGTGTCAAGAAACAGCGTGCCAAGTTTTATGGGAGCATTTCATGTAGGCTTGGTGTTGTGCCATGCATTGAATAATTAAACAAATTCAAGAGCTTGTGACTTGAGTTCAATGCTGGTTGAGATTCTTTACTGAAACAAGAGTTTGCAACAGTCCAAGAATTTTAAAGTAATTTTTTAGGGCAAGAAATAATACAGAAACTTGGTTCTGGGACCGTTTCTGGGTGAAGCAATTTTTGGTGGGCCCAACGCTCTGCTCCGTTTAATGGTTTAAAATCACTAGACTCAGCCGTCTTTATAAGCTAATAAAACAATTTCTTCAAAATGAGAAAATTGGAATAATGTCTCAATTCGGTATTGAAGTTGGTAAATACATGACCATTGCAAGTCCACTTCTCGTGGCCCAAGGACTTGCCAACCAGCGACTTGCCACCTTGGAAAGGTAACTTTTTGTCATGGACTAGACTTTTACTCTACTTATATTTCATCTGTTTATTTAGTCTTTTGTTGCTGATAGCCCTGTTAAAGACCAATGTTTTTCATGCTTGTTGACATTGTGGTTCGCTTTGCCCAACTTTGTTGGCAAGTAAAACAGGGAATGGCATGGGCTCACCAAGACATGAAAATAATGACCATGCTCTTTCAAAAAAGAGCACAAATTATTTGAAGACTATTTTTTTTTTTTTTTTTTTTTGCTGTTTGTCCTGGAAAAGGGTGAAGATATCAACGATTTATATTATACCCAGTCAGATGCTATTCCAAGACCGCACCACAAAATAAAACTAAAGCGTTAACTGGAGCGATGGTTTTTTTGTAACAAGGTAGTTTTTCGATACTGATCAGCGTAAGTAAATTAAACAGGTTCTTATGGACCATGATGAATGGAATTAAACGTTTTGAGCAATATTTGTGCGGATTGATATAAAACACCAAGCAAATAACAAAACCCACCAACTTCATTGTAGAACGACAACGTTATCCACTGGGTTTTGAACAATCGTCACAAAGTAGAAAAATCACTCATGGAAAGCCTTGTTTTCCGTTCATTGTCTTTTTCTTGCAAATCATGTACATGAGGGCTTTGAGAATAAGACAATTAATCGTTTGAATAGTTTGATTGTCGAGAGCGTCACTTGTAAGTAATACGCTTTGATTCAATTGATGATGTAGTCTCTTCTGTGGCAGCCATGGTTTCCAGTCGACATGCTGGCTGCTTTTACCTACTGTTTGCAAGTACATTACCATGTTGGACTCATCCAACCTTGGTGATTTTTTACTAATTTTCAGGTGGCCTTGCAACGGTCACAGTCACTTGGACTGATTCAAGTGATTGATTTGGCTGTGGCATCTTGTCCTATTCCAGCGGCAGCAAGCACCTTGGTAGGCATTCATAACGCAGCCGGCCCCGTATTCCAAGTAACTGCTCATGTAGTTATGCCTTGTCATTGTAATAGAACCCTTAAAACTTGATTAACCGGAAAAGGCGCCTGAGTTCCCCCCGTTGCCAACCGCCGGAGCGTTGTTGCCGAAAACAGCGCAAAGAGATCTCCGCGTTAATAGTTGATGATGAATTATTGAAGGTCTTGGGATGCAATAGCCAAGTCTAGGCAAGCACTCTTGGCTTTGGCTTTTTCTGTGCACCGGGTCTTGTCACGGAAGCTTGTCTGGATTGGCACTTGAGTCTTGAGTCTTGACTACTGAGTTTACTCAGTTTAGGCATGAATGTCAACTAGCCTGATTAACGGCCCAGTAGCCAGTAACTAACTGGTCCATCGTCGCGTCAACCACCTTGGTAGTCAAACCACAGAACGTTGCCCGTCGGACTTGCCCCAGACGGCAGCACCAGTTACTTCTTAAGATTGATGAAGCCATTCAACGGGAGTCATGGCCCAGACGGTTGCATTGACTCGCTTGTGCGCTAAGCGCGCTCTAAGCTACTGTTCTGGTTCATCCTTAAATCGTCATGATAAATGGATCGATTCGTGATTTGGTGATGATGATCGAGATCAGTGGACGTGCTCAACCAACACTTCAAACACCACCACAACCAGTCTACCAACTACTCTTTGACTCGAGATCATGACCTGCTAAATCCACCCCTGCCCGTCGCGTCTTTGCAAGTTCTTTGCAAGCTCTTTGCAAGTTCTTCAAAGCGGTTTTCTCGGTCAACGGCGCGCAGGTCACGTGGACATGTACTAGCCACATGATTATGTAACCAACAACCCCCAAGGTGCAAAGGCTCTGCGCGGGCCGTTTCTGGTCAGCAACCATTTTATGCCGCTAGTGCAGCCAATCACAGCGCGCTTTACTAATGTATGCACATGCCAAATACAGCCCGCTCATTGGCCGCACAAATAAAGAGCCAGGGCTCTGGCTGTGGCATGAAAAACGCAGAAAAAGCAAAGGGACCGGCATTAAACCTTGGTGGTTACAGGCAAATTGCCCGTATTTCAACAGAACCCGTCATTTTTTTTTTTTCATTTCTTTTTGGCCGGGCACTCTGACTCCATCTTTTTATTTTTTTTTCCCTCTTACTCTTCTTCTTCGACTTTGCTGGTTTATAAGAACGCTTGATCTCGTCTGCTTTTTCTATTTTTTTTTCTTCCATCTTCATCCTCACCTCCATCTTCATTTGCATTGGCGTTGGCTCATCTCGACTTTGTTAGGACAGTGCACCACCACCACCACCACCACCACCATCAACAGCCAACAGCTACTTAATTCCCCTCAATACACCGCTCTCTCGATCATGTCTGAGTACCTTTCTCTCTTTGTGCGCGAGGCTGCCATTGCCGTGGCTCTCCAGCGCCGTGACGACGACGACGACGCCAGCGCAGGCCCCGTCGAATGTGAGGCCGGCAACTCGTACGACGGCAGTCTCGGCGTCCGCATCTCGGCCATTTTTGTTATTTTGGCCGCCGGTAGTTTTGGTGCCCTCTTCCCCATCATCTCGTCCAAGGCCTCGTTTATTCGCATGCCTCCTCTCGCGTTTTTCATTGCAAAGTA
Source organism: Geotrichum cucujoidarum (assembly GCA_030566025.1). Lineage (NCBI taxonomy): Eukaryota > Fungi > Ascomycota > Dipodascomycetes > Dipodascales > Dipodascaceae > Geotrichum > Geotrichum cucujoidarum. The sequence continues at coordinate 103,108 of JAJMHN010000004.1, read as the reverse complement.
CTTTGGTTCCGGTGTCATTGTGGCAACGGCGCTTATTCACTTGCTGCAGCCCGCCAATGAAGCCCTCACCGACCCTTGCTTGGGTGACGGATGGCAAGTATACCCCTATGCCTTTGGTATTGCCCTGTTTAGTTTGTTCACAACCTTTTTGGTTGAAATCTTGTCCAGACGGTACTTGTCCCGCAGAGGCATTACGCATACCCACGGACCCTCTGGTCTTTCTGGCGGCCCTATTGACTTGTCTGGCACCACCGAGCATAATGGCGTTCATGTCCACACCCACTCTGACAATCGCAACAACTCGGCCCTTGAGGCCCAAAAGGAAGACGCCATGACCTACGCCTCATCCTCCGACGAGAGCCAAATGTCCAGAGAAGTCTCCATGCAGCTCGGTTCCATTTTCATTCTCGAGTTTGGCGTCATCTTCCACTCGGTCTTTGTCGGTCTCTCGCTTGCCGTCACGGACGAAATGAAGACTCTCTACATTGTCCTTGTCTTTCACCAAATGTTTGAGGGTCTCGGTCTCGGCACCCGTATCGCCTCCGCCCCCTGGCCCAAGAAGCAGCGCTGGCTGCCTTGGGCCCTTGGCCTTGCCTTTGGTTTCACCACCCCCATTGCCATTGCCATTGGTCTCGGAGTCCGCGCCTCCTACCCACCCGGCTCCCACCGCGCCCTCGTCACCAACGGTGTCTTTGACTCCATCTCGGCCGGCATTCTCCTCTACGTTGGTCTCGTCGAGCTCATGGGCAACGAGTTCCTCCACAGCGAAGAGTTTGAGAACGCGAGCACGGCTAGAGTCATTAGTGCGTTCCTCATCATGTGCATTGGCGCGGGTCTCATGGCCCTCCTTGGCCGATGGGCCTAAGCCGGGTTGACCCTTCCCCCCGAAAAAGTTGAATTTTTTCCAAGCAAAAAAAAAAAAAAAAAAAAAAAGGTAGATTGATTGGACAAAACAAGCAAACAAGCAAACAAGCGTGTAAGTCTCTGTTGACCTGACCTGGTCCGAAACTACTTTGGAGTCCAAGGCTGGGTTGTTGTTTGGTCCATCCAACCACTCTTTTTTTTTTTTCTTTTTTTTTTCATTAACCTTACAGTTTTTTGAGATTCCCGTTTTCTTCATTTTAGTTAGTTTTGTTTGTTTATTTAATTTTTTTAGCCATAGAAGATTTAAAATCAAAAATCATATTTACAAATACCACTCATGTAGGTATAAGCCATCATGAATCATTGATTGATTGATTGATGCAAGAACTTTGCCCACTTCATTTAGTTAGTTGGTTGAAGTTTGTACGAAATGTGCATAACGAGATATATTCACAAAATTACGGGGCTATTCAATGACATACTTAATTACGCTTTCTTAAAGTTATCCCGTTACTTGTAAAAATTTAGAGTTAGCGTTGACATGTCTCGGCTAGCTCAGGGGTGCTGAACCCCAGGTACAAACAAACCCCTACAACCACCATGACCACACAACTTGTTAAGTCTCATCTACAACTCTAGGCCAACGTCCAAGTAAAAAAAAAACAAAGCAATAGTTATTACAAATACAGAAAAAAAAAGTACAGGTACGTAGAAAAAAGTCAAAGAAAGGAAAACATGAAAAAATTTTTGTCAAAGGAGCGAAAAAAAAAAAAAAAAGTGTGTGAAGCAAGAAGAGAAGAGTGCTTATATTTTGATTAAGCGCTTGTGGATTCCCTGGTGCTGTCCTTGGCGGAATCGGCAGCAGCAGCGGCGGCAGGGGCAGCAGCAGCAGGAGTACTTTCACCTTCAGTCTTTTCATCCTTCTTGGCCGACGCAGCATCAGCATCATTGGCTGGAGTAGCAGCGGTAGAAGCGGCCTCAGTTGAAAGCTCCGGTTGGTTGGTTTCGGCAGTGACCTCCTTCTCCTCGCTATCTTTGGGTTTGGACTCCTCCTTTTGAGTCTCGAGTTCCTTTTCACCGGACACGGCCTTGGCCACATCGGTAGGCTTTTCAGCGTCAGTGGCAGGAGTCTTTTCGGACTCCCTTTCAGACTCCTTTTCGGCTTCAGGTTGAGGGACTGGCTCAGAGTCCTTGGAAGAATCCTTCTCGGGTTCTTTAGCATCTTCAGCAGCCTTCTCAGAAGTGACCGGCTCTGGTTCAGAAGGCTTGTTAGTTTCCGGCTCTGGAGCAGCTGCAGAAGTGCTCTTTTCTTCTTCTGGTGCGGTTTCCTTTTCAGCAACCTTCTCATTTAATGTCTCGGCAGGCTTGTCGGTTGCCTCCTCGGTAGGCTTTTCGGCGCTAGGCTCAACCGCAGGCTCAGTAGCCTCAGAAGCAGGCCTTGGAGCTGGTTCAGTAAGCTTTTCGGGCTCAGCTTCAACGACCTTTGAAGGTTCATTCACGGCAGCAGCAGAGTCTTCTTTCTTGTCGGTAGCAGTCGCTTCCACTTTATCCGCAACAGGGGTCTCGTTACTAGAGACTTCCTTGTCTGTCTCTTTCTTCTCAGCTGGAGTGGTAGCAGCAGATTCAGTTTCCTTGGGAGCATCAGTGGAACCCTTTTCCTCCTCCTTTGCTGCTTCAGGGGCAGCAAGCTCAGTGGCGGTGTCCTTGACAGGTTCAGATACTGCAGCTGGAGCAGTATCCGGCTGGGGTTCGGCTGGCTTAGCAACAAGCTCCGCTGGCTCAAGGTTGCTGACAGTGGGAGCAGCAGAAGCTGGTGCAGCAGGCTTTGCAGTCTCTTGAGCGTTTGCAGTAGCAGGTTCAGCACTCTTGGAAGCACTGTCACCGTTGGTGGTTTCAGCAGAAGGCTTGGAGACATCTGCAGCTGGCACACCGTTAGTCTTCGCAGACGCATCCTCTTCCTCATCGTCATCATCATAATCACTGTCTTCATCAATCTTTCGCTGAGGAGCCTCAACAACTTCAACGTCCTTCATCTCGACATCTTCGGCAACCTCCTCAGCGGGTGCCTTGGTGGGTTCCTTGGCTGGTGGTGGTATTGCCACTGGGGGAACAGATGCAGTCTTGGCCGCACTAGGGAGAATAGCAATAGGCGACTGAGTCTTGGCAGCAAGTGGCTTGGGTTCTGTAGCCTTGCTTTTCGTTGACTTCTTTGGAGGCAGCTCCTTTTTGGCCTTTGGCTTGGGGCTCTTGGACGCCCGTTTGCCCCTTGCAGAGCTTTCACCCTCAACTTGCAAGCCAGTCTTTGTGTCTTTGCTACTGCTCAATGCAGCTTTTTTCGCAGTGCCAGACTCTCCTTCCCACTCGACACCTCTCTTCTTTGAAGGGCCGGGCTGAGAAGCACCGTTGGTCGTGGCTTGTTGAGCCTCATTGTTCAATACCGAAAGAACGCTAGACCTCGATTCCGGGCGGTCGTTAGGTGCGTTTTGAGCAACAGGCACAGGTGGTGGTGGGGCTTGGAAGTTGTTGTTCACCGAAGTAAAGCGCTCGGTCTCCTGACGCATAGGTGGCATGTAGCTAGGGTTGGAATGCTGTGCCTCGTGGCTCATTATACTAGCAAGCTGCTGAGGAGGAGCCTGTTGAGGAGCAGGTTGCTGTTGCTGAGGTGGAGGTGGAGGTGCACCCTGGGCTAAGGGCTGCAATTGAGGAGGTTGAGACTGGGCTGGTTGTTGTGGTGCTTGGTGTACGTGTTGAGATTGGTACTGAGCCCGCTGGGCAGCCTCTGCTTCTGCTCTGGCATGGGCTTCTGCTTCGGCTTGAGCCCTAGCCTGATCTTGCTGCTGTTGGTGTTGCTGATGCTGGTGCTGTTGTTGATGCTGTGGCTGTTGATGAGGCTGCTGCTGTTGGTGTTGTGGTTGTTGTTGCTGCTGCTGCTGTTGTTGTTGATGTTGCTGCTGTTGTTGTTGTTGTTGCTGCTGTTGCTGTTGATTCTCCCACAAAGCTGTTGGTGGCCCAGTTTGCTGAGTCTGGTAGTGTTGAGGGTTAACAGCTTGAGGCCGAGGAGCCTCTGAACCATTTTGAGCAGCAGAGCCGCCATTTCTGAGTTGTTCTAATCGAGCCTGGATATGTGGGTTATTAGGATCAAGCTCTGCAGCTCGAGAGTATGCATCCATAGCATCATTGACTTGGTTGTTGCAACTCTCGTACAGAGTGCCGAGATCGTACCAAACTTCCGAAATGTGCGGGTTCAATTTAATAGCTCTGAAGTAAGCGTCTAGGGCATCGCGGTACTGGTTGATTTGGTAATAGAGCACACCAATGCTGCACCAGAAAGTAGGGTTGCGGCCATCACGGTACACAGCTTGTTGGTAGGCTTCGTATGCCTTGTTGTACTTTTGTTGGGCCATGTAACAGCGTCCAAGCAAATACCAGCTTTGGGCATCGTTTCCGTCGCTTTCCAAAGACTTGGTGAGGTACTCGATGGCAATGTCCTGGTTGGAAAAGGAAGAATTTGGCTGATGATAGAGCCAACCAAGCTGTTGCAGGACCTTTGAATGTGTGGGGTTTTGCATAAGAACGCGCTCATACGCGTCCTTGGCCTCGGCGTACTGTTTTTGTTGCTCATGAACATGACCGATTTGAAACCAAATGTCTGTCTCAGTGAGAGGTGCAGGAGGGTTGTGTAGAATGTATTTAAAGCATTCGAGAGAGAGCTGGTACTTGAGTTGTTGCTTGTAAATGATGCCCAGACGGAAATAGATTTCGTTAGCCTTTTCAAAATTGGGGTCCATTTCCATCACTTGAGTGAATGCTTCTTCAGAGTACTCAAGAGAGTCGCTGCGTTCGTAAAGAATACCGATACCGTACCAAAGTTTTGGGTCTTTGGGGTCGGGAAGTCTAATGAGGGCCTCCTGGTACGCAGAGTATGCTTTTTGCAACTCGTCCATCATCAGATAACAATGGCCTAGTTTTAGTTAGTATTTGCTTTCGTATAAATATTTGAAGATGAAGAAAAAAAAAAGCGCATGTACTTACCCAAGTAACCCCAGGTTTCGCCCGAGTTTTGGTTTAGCGAAAGTATTGACTGATAATAATCGACTGCTTTTGAAAATAACTCTCTGCTTCGGTAAAGATTGGCAATAGCTTTGAGTGTTGGTATTGAGTAAGGCGCGTTGCGAAGAGACGCGTCGTACGCTGACACAGCGCGGTCAAAGTCGCCCATACTTTCAGCAATTTTTCCAATACCTAGCCATGCCTCTGCATTTTCAGACTGCAATTTTTGGAAAGCTGCCATTTCTTGAGACTGGCCCTGGTGTACGGGGATCTGCTGTGGCTGTTGTTGTTGCTGCTGCTGTTGTTGCTGCTGCTGGCTCATGTGTGGAGGTTGCTGGTGGCCATTTGCCATGGGCGGAGGAGCCGAGTTGTGGGGAGGGAGAGGCGGCTGGCCGTTCGGCATTTGCATTACAGCTGAGCGAGGAACCATTCCTGGCATCTGTTGCGAAGCCATGGTGGTTTAGACAGGTGCAGACCAAACAGAAAAAAAAAAAAAAAAAAAAAACGAAATGCCTTGTCGCGTCGGTGTTCGAAAAGCGTCGAGTCCCAGAAGCCACCAAAAAGAAAATACGTGTAAGCAAATGAAAGAGCCGGGCTAGGCAACAAGAAGGCTAGTCCTGTGGCTGCAGCTGAAATGGAATGTCCTTTGATAGGGCGCAGAGCGGGGAGTCGGCAAGTGGTGACAGGTGGGATCGTCAATGAGACTTGTGGACGCGTTGGTGGTGGAGACGGTTGGAAAAAGAAGGAAATGGTGGTGGTGGTGCTGAGAAAGTTTTAAACTTTTTTTATTTTTTCATTTTTTCATTTTTGGGGGATTTTGCGGTTGTTTCTGCCGCCCACGCTTTGGAATTAAAAATTTTGTGCTTTTTTGGATTTTTGCCCTTGAAATCGATGCAGGACTTGTTTGTTTGTCTACTTTTTTGGTTTTTTGTGTTTTTCGGCGGGTTCAGCGGCTGGAGTCCCCGTGGAACGGCCGGGACGGTGAGCCAGGCAAGACGGATGGCTCGCTAGTTGCGAGCTGCGATGGTACTGGCGGCTGTTTGGCGGAGGTTTCAGCGATGGCTGCGAGTTGTGGCTTTAGCGGGCTTCTGTTGAAGCAGGGCTTGCTTGGGTGGCAGTTCCAGTCGTGACTCAAGCGGAACCCTACTTGTCGAAGCGAGTTCTGGCTGCTGATTGGCTAGCGAGTATAGGCACGGCTGGTACGGTACGCTGGCTATACAAGAGTAATATTGCACTCACACCTTGGACAGCACGTTGCGAAGATCGTGAAGTCGGGAAAGAAAAGGAATGGCCCTGGGGACAATGACTGAGAATGCAAACACAGGGAAGGTGTGGAAGTGAAAACAGAATTGTTTGCAAGCAGCGAAAGAAAAGGCGCTTTGAGGGGGTTACATTGTAACAATCTCAACCACAACGTTGAGCATGTCGCGGTTTTGTCTCCTGGCCCGGATTGGCCCTGCTCCAGAGGCGCCTTTCGTCTTTTTGAATATTTAGCATCTAGAACCGCCTGTATTAAGAGCACGAGAAAAGAACAGAATGACAGCAAGCGAGTGCGGAAAGCCGACCGAGAGCGTGAGCACGAGTGAAAATGCCAGTACCAGTACAGGCGCACAAGAAGATGGTGTGGACAGGGTCCAGGAGGGTTCTTGGAAAACCGAGATCGGAACTTCTGCAATCGCCGTCAACGCTTTCTCTACCACTGATCAAGAGCCTGCCTTGAACCAAGAATACTGCCCAAACAGCTGTCAGACCTGCACCACCAACTGTGCTAATGGCGTCCTGCTCAATGTAGAGGAAACGCAAAACCTGCTGCCGCCGCCTGTGGCTAGGTTGGAATCCAGACTTAGCCTGTCCCAGTGCGCTTTGCAAAGCCCCCTATCAGAGCACGATTTCACCTTCTCTGGCAGTCCTCTGCTGCCCCACGCAGATACACCGTCCTTACCACCCACGCCTTTCTCGTTGGCAAGCCCGTCTCTGCAAATATCATTAATACCTGGCGAGCAAAGCACCTACTTTTGCTCTAATCCTGAACAGTTGACGGGCGAATCCTACACCAATACGACACTGTCTCCTCCCAGTAAAGATACGTTTGATGGCTACGATCTAGGAGAGGTCAAGGAGTGCCCATTGCCTTCTCCTGCCGTGCCGTTACAATCAGGTCTCAAGACACGACTCCGCCGGTTGTCTATAGCTACGAGCACAGTGTTTGGAAAGCAGCGCAAGGAGTCACCAACGGGTTCAAGCGCCAAAGCGAGTTTAGACACACAAACTACCACTACCAGCACTTCATCTGGTGACGAGGTGATTTCACCGTCGGACAGCGCGCAAAAGGTGTTTTTCAGAAAGTTATCGACTAAACTGAAAAGACCCAAGATGGCGCAGCAAACGAGCGACAGCAGTTGGTGCATGCCCGAGAACGAGAGCGAGCTCGATGCGCAGTCCTTCCCATATGACGAGCAAGTCTGTTGCGACGACAATAGTGACGACGAGGAAACGGTGAACGTCTACTTCAACCACGCCACCGACGTGATTTCGAGTCTCAACTGGGAGTAGCAGCGCGGGCTTGGAGTTGGTTGATATAAAAAATGTATTGTAAGTTCTAACTGATTGCAAAAAGTGGCATGGATTTCAGCGACTTGGCACGGCATCAAGCCGATAGCGCGCAAAGGGATTGATTGATTGATCGTGGAGGAAGAGGACGAGGCAGCCTACCAAGGAGCCAGATGGAGCAGAGTTGATAGCGCACCCAGCGCAGGGACTCCATAAGGCGCCGTGCGTTTTGTACATATTTCATAGGGCCACCGCGACACGGCGTACAGGCCTTGTGCATGCAGCAGCCAATTGCGACATTCCAGCAGCCAGAGCGGGTGGGCCGGGTGAACTACGCACCACACCACTGTGGCGTTTTCTGCGCTGCTTCGACCTTGGCGCTGTTTCTTGTCTGGAATTTCAAGGCTCCTGCGCTGTTCTACACAAGCCTGCCAGCATCATCGTCGGGCTGGTCAGGGCGCTCAAGGCCGCTCAGGGCGCAAGTTCCCAAGCAAGGCTCAAGTCGACGGCGCGGCTATTAATAGCGCATGGCCTAGCAGGGGTCACATGACACATGCGGCTGCTACAAGTACAGTACGCGCCCTGTGACAAGATGCCTTGTAACGCTGTCCCACCTTGTTTTGGTTTTTCTCAAAACGGTAGTTTGGGGCGCCGATCCAACAGCAGCGCCGCACGTTTTCCCAGGTTTTTTTTTTTTTTTTGGTTTTTTTTCGAAACCGGCGAGATTGGATCAGCCCCAGGCCTGGGGACGAGATTGACCACGGTGATGATGGACTTGGAGCAGTTGGATCCAAGGCAAGGCATGGACGAACCGACGAACAAAAGGACCAGGACAGCGAGACGCACGGGCACCACCGCACACGAATAAACCCAACTGCAAACACGGCCCCAGGGAGAACGTGGCGGCGCTGCGGGTGGACTGGTCTCAGCACCCAATACGGCTTGGTGATTGTGTCTTGCGCGAAAGGGCCTTTAAAGTTGGCAGTATTTGCGAATTTCCCCTTTCTCTCAGTGGAAAACCTGCCTTCTTATCTGGGGGCATTTCGTATTTTATTTTTACTTTACTTTACTTTATTTCACTCGTTTTCTTTCTTCTTCCTCCTCTTTATACTCCAATACACGCTTTTGCTTTGCTCTAGTAATCTACATCGAGTCACATCATGGGAGTCAGAATAAAACCAGCGTTCTCGCTCAGCGTGATCCTCCTCATCGCCTTTGGTCTGCAACTGGTCGCGGTGCTCACGGCACCCGTCACCAAGGCCCTCGCGCTGGCCCAGGTCGACAATGTCAAGTACGGCGTCTTTGGCTACTGCAGCGGCAGCAACGAATGCTCCAAGGTCGGCCTTGGCTACGATTTAGACTTTTCCAAGTTTGACCAGTTCACCCTGCCCTCCAGCGCCCGCCAAACTCTCTCCAAGATTCTCATTGCGCACGTCATTTCCGCCGGCTTTACTCTAATCCTGCTGGTAATGACCTTGTTTGCCCACCTCCACTCGGCCTCTCACTCGACGGCGTACTTGTGCGTCCTCTTCTTCTTGGCCATCCCGACCTTTTTGCTGTCATTGCTCTCGTTCCTTGTCGACATTCTCCTCTTCAACCCTCACCTGGGTTGGGGCGGCTGGATCGTGTTGGGAGCCACTGTGCTCCTCTTGCTCTACATTGTCCTCCTGTTGTTCATGCGCTGCACGCTTGGCCGCAAGAACAGAGAAAGCAAGTCCTTTGACAACTCGGAGCTCCACAACCTCAATGCTCCCATCACCTATGTGCCCAGCAACGAGCTGACTGAAAAGTACAGCAACCCGTCGCACAATTTCCAGGAAACCAAGTACAATGCCATTACTGGCCATGAGAGCATCAATGAAGAGGCTACAAGCTACAGAAGTGGAGGAGGCCCTCAGCCGTTCATCATTGCCCAACAGCCCACTGCCTTTTCCCAGAATCAGAATCAGAACCAGGCTTCCAACAACAGCTACAGATCTTACCCAGAATACAGAAACACATCGCCTATTCACAACCCGCAAGCTACTGCCCGACCCGCCAACAACTATACTGAGTACACTCCCCGCCAGCAATCGCCAGTTCGTTCTACCAATTCTCCTCAACGTCGTCAACAAGCTTCAGAAGGTATTGTGCCTGCTGGAACCTACGACAATGTCTACCAGGATGCTGCAAACATGGACTCATACAGTGAGTTTGGTGCGAGCGTAGTCAGTGTGCCTAAAATCTACAACCCAGCTGCCGTCCCCGGAAACAAGCCTCAGCAGAACCCAGCGTCGTTTGCCCAACAGTCAAGAAGACCAAACAATGCCAGCAGTGCCCCAGTACCTGCAGCAGTCGCCACCTCGGCCGCTCAGGACGCCGAGCCCACAGCTACTACGAGAATGCTCCCCAAACAGAGCTATGAAAACCTCCGCGAAGATGACACTGAGAACAACTATGAGCCACCCCGCTCGAGATGGAGACAGTATGCCCCTCCCTCAGCTCAACACGAAGTTGAGAGCCCTGGCAGAAACGTGACACAGCAGCCCGCTCGACAGCGCCAGCAGCCCAACTTGAGTAGAGAGCAGGAACAGTACCTCAGTGACCAGCCCAACACATCAGTCAGCGCTCTGAGAAACGCCTACCTTGATGACGACGATGATGACGATGTCCAGTACGTGGGAACTCAGTACAGCCAGCCTGCACCTTCCTACCGCACCAACGTCACCAACACACACTACCAACAGCCACAGCAGCAGCAGCAGCACGCTCCCAACCCAGGGTATGACAGCTCCTACCTCCACGCTGGCGCCGCAAGCGACCCCAGCCGCGACCCGTCCACCTCCCCTGCCATCTCCGACTCCTCCCACTTCACGAGCATCTCCCAGCGCGAACCCAACCCGCGCTACTACCAGCAGCAACAACAGGGACCCCCACCACCTTTACCCCACCAGCTCCAACACCAGCAACCGCAACAACCCCATAGACCACAGCAGCACCAGCAATCGGTGGCAGCGTCCAAGCGGGCTGATTTCGTGCTAGATGCGAACCCGGATTTCAAGCTTCCGGGCATGGAAAGGAAAAAGTATGGCGGTGCGGCTGCCGCGTCGTCATCGAACCCGAAGAAGTCGGCGCTGAACCCTGGATTTGGTGCTCTTGATGGACCTTATGGCGCTTCTAGAGGCGTTTGAAACAACGACAACAAAAACGAAAACATGATGAAAAAACGACCTACAATGTGCCATGAGCCCAGTGTTTGATGGGGCTATTTTTTTTTTTGACTATTTATTTGTGATTCGGCTTGTTTTTTTTTTTTTTTTTTTTTTTTTTTTTTTTTTTTTTTTTTTTTTTTTTTTTTTTTTTTTTTTTTTTTTTTTTTTTTTTTTTTTTTTTTTTTTTTTT
>JAJMHN010000004.1:0-92163 GCA_030566025.1 Geotrichum cucujoidarum | reverse complement strand
AAAAGAGAGAGAAAGAAAAAGAAAAGTAAAAGGCGGCTTTCTGATTAAAGTATGAACCATTAATTTTGTGTGTAAATTCCATTTCTATAAACGTTTTCTTTTCAAAAAAAAAATATTCAAAGTTTACAAAAATAAAACAATATACTCTATCTACTTGACTTCAACGACATGGATGTAATTTTAATCAATTACACACAACTTAGTTGAGCTCGTTTCTGGCCCAGGTGGGGAGAATGAACGAAGCAGAGTGGATCTCCTTGTTGTAGTACTTGTTGATGGTGGAGTCCTCCTCGGGGGTGAAGGATCTGAGGGGGGTCTTGACGACGGCGTTGGCGTCCTTGGAGCAGACCATGAAGCCGATCTGGCCGGAGGGGTAGGTGGGGATGGTGGTGTAGGCGTACTCGGCAACGGGGAAGACCTCCTTGCAGGCCTTCTTGAGGTCCTTGATGATGGGGAGGTGCAACCAAATGTTCTCGGCCTGGGTGGTGATGACACCCTTCTCGGTGAGGGCCTCTTTCAAGAGCTCAAAGTAGGGCTTCTGGAAGAGGGACTCGGCGGGGCCCTCGGGGTCGGAGGAGTCAGTGATGATGACGTCAAAGGTGTTCTTGTACTCGGCAAGGAACTTGAAGCCGTCGCCAATGTGGACAGTGACACGGGGGTCCTGGAAACCAACGGAGAGGTCCTTGAGGTACTCCTTGGAGACACGGGGGACGGCCTCGTCAATGTCACAAAGCACGGCGGACTCAACGCCCTTGTGCTTGACGACCTCACGGAGGACACCACCGTCACCACCGCCAATGACGAGAACCTTCTTGGGGTCGGGGTGAGAGTTGAGGGCAAGGTGGGTGATCATCTCCTGGTAGGCGAACTCGTCGCGCTCGGTGACCTGGATGGCACCGTCGAGAACGAGAACGTTACCGTAGTCGGTGGACTCGAAAACGAGAACCTGAATTCAAGTTAGTAAGGGTTCATGGGTTCACAGAATCAACGATGGGATGCCCTTTCGATTGGGTCTACTTACATCCTGGTACTTGGACTGCTCAACGTGGAGGATTTTCTTGACTCTAAGAGCCATGGCCTGTCCGGGCCACATGGTGTCAGAGATTTCTCTGAACCAGCCGTTTTCAATAGTGCGGTGAGACAATTCGGAGGCCATTTTTCTAACAAAGTTCATGTACCGTTTGAGTCGACGGAGAGGGAAAATACAGGGAGTTCGAAATCAAAGAAAGATCCTACAGAACGAGAAAAAAAAAAGAAGGAAAAAGAAAGAAGAAGAAAAGAGAAAGGAACAGCAACTTGGTTTAATTTTCAAGGACCCAGCGCTCTCCCGGCGGCGATGACTAAGCGTCTAGATGGAAGTAAATTTTTTTCATTTCTCGCGCCGGCTCAAACTTCCAAGACGCGTTTCTGATGCTTGTCCGGGTCGAAGGGCTGGTCAAAGCGAGCCTATGAAACGGTTACTGGCTGTGGCTGGCGCCGAGGCGAGGAACCGCGCAAAGACCTGCGAGCGAACGGAGCGGCTGTCTCAGTCCCAACTTCCCAGAGCGAGCGTTGACGAGGCGCTCTGTCCGGCATAGAGGGCGCTACTTAAGTAGTTAGGTATCGATTTGATCAAGTTGATACCCGCCGCTTTTAGCCGACGTTGGAGACTGGGCTTACCGGGGACTTCCCAGACTCGATTTTATTTTTCAACCAAGCTCTGTAAATATAGTTAGCTGACTTGACTCCAGGATGGATTAACAGCCCGTCTAAACTGCCAAAGACCATCACCTTTTCGCTATCCAGAGACCGTACTTGGAGCCGTTTAGGCTAGTATTGGGATTTAGAACCATGTTCCAGATTGATGTTACCCTACAATCAACTCCCTTTTAGCGAAGCACGGCTGTGCAGGAATTAATTTTTCACCATCAACCATGCACGCCAACGGTAACAGCCAGGCCGGTGATTTAAAGGCCTCGGCCACTTCAGTGAAGACGGCTCAAGATATCACCGATGAGAAGATTCAGGGCACGAACGACTCTTCCATCTGCTCCAAGCGGTCCGTAGAGCGCCTGTACTGGTCTAAACAGGCACCCGGATTAGGCAACAACAAGCAGGCCAGACATGCCGAGTTCTTTCGACCGTTTGTTGCCAAGCCCCAGAGAAGGTCTCCTGTGATCAACAGAGGGTACTGGACGCGAATGGAGGCAATCACCAGACATATTGAAAACGTATGTCCACTTGCAATAGGAACAGTTTGCACCCGTGACTAACCCCACCAGATCATCGCTAGCAGCACTAGCTCGAAAAACGTCATTATAAACCTGGGTTGTGGATAGTGAGTATAAACCGAGGATTCTGGTTTACTATGTTCTTTTTACTAATTTGCTAGTGACCCATATCCGTTCCAGTACTTGTCAAATCACATTGGCAACGAGATTGAGAATGTGGTGTTTGTCGATATTGATTTCCCAGAGCTCATCAAGAAGAAAACGTCCATGATTAAAAAGACCAAAGACATTTTAAACATCATTGGTGAACCTATGTCTTTGCCAAAATTGCAGCTCAAGCAGTCCAAGAATAATGAGGGTGTATTGCTTGCTACCCCACATTACCTTGCTATAGGTTGCGACTTGACCTTGCTCGAGGAGCTAAAGGAGTTGTTGAGTACTTTGTTTGAAGAGAAGGATACGCTGTTTGCATTTACTGCCGAGGTTTCAGTTACGTACATGCCAAATCTCGCCGCTGACAACTTGATTGCCTGGGCATCTCAGTTCACCGAATCTCGCTTTGTGCTTTTAGAGCAAATCGTGCCCTCTGGACCAGACCACCCTTTTGCAAAGACCATGCTCAAGCATTTTAACAAGCTCAACACCCCCTTGAACAGTGTGTTGACTTACCAAAAAGTCACTGACCAGAAGGAAAGATTCCACTCTCGAGGCTGGACTCACGTTCAGGCCTCTGACTTGTACCAATTCTGGGAAAAGAGCATTACAAACAAGGAAAAAGAGTTTTTGGATTCTGTTGAAGGGTTTGATGAATGGGAAGAGTTCATTCTTTTTTGCCAGCACTATGTTATCCTTTATGCTTCAACTTCAAAAACTCCATCAACCTTGCTCAATGTAGAAATTGTGCAATTCCCAGGTTTACAGAAGACGACCGAGAAAGCCAGTTTTTGTACGACTGCCTCTACCGCATTGAACAAAAAGTTTGCTGCAGGCCACTTGTACGACAGTAACGCATTTATTCAAAATGGAGGTTTGACGACACAACGTACCAACAATAGTGTTTTGGTATCTCGAGACGAAAGCTTAGAGTTTAAGGTTGCCAAGGAACCTTTCAAGGATCGCATGTGCCATTCGCTTTGCAACGTTAATGGCACCCTCATTCTTACTGGAGGAAGACTGGCACCTTCTTCTTTCTTGTCCGACTGTTGGAAACTGGAAAACAATGAGTGGAAACAGATTCAAGACCTGCCAGAGCCAAGATATAGACATGTGTCGTTTGCCACCAACGGAGAGCTCTATGTTTTTGGTGGTTCTCTCAAAACCAAGTCCACATGGATCAAGTTTACGACTGAAAATGGATGGACTCAGGTCAAGCAGACGGGCTCTCCTGTCCCCAACTTGATGAGCCCTGCTGTTGCTTTCAACGAAACTTCTGGAAAAGGATACATTTTTGGTGGCATGACAAAAGAGTACAAGATTAACTTTGAAGTCTATCAATTCGAGGTTGTTGAAGGCGCTGTAAACTGTGAGTTGGTACAAGTTACAAAGAACGAATTGCAATCTCTTTCTAGATATGGTGGCCAAGCACTTTACCTTGACGATAGTTCAATTCTTCTGGCAGGTGGCGTGTCTCAAATTTCTTTGATTCCAATCGACGAAACCTTTGTCATTTTTGATACCAAGTTGCGCTCTAGCAGGTCTATCCAGGTCTCAGACCAAATCAGCACCAACCTGAATCTTCCCTTGCTTTCAGGTTTTAACATGGGCTGTATTGGAAATGATGTTATCATGTACGGAGGTGGAGCTATTTGCTTTTCTTTCGGATCGTATTGGAACGACATTACTGTCCTTTCGTTGGATAAAGAGGCAACCCCTTTTCATGCAATCACCAAAGCCCCGGTTGTTGTTGAAAAACCCAAACTGGTGCAACCTGCCAAGACGTTTAAGCCGACGCAAAAGAAAATCAAGATCAAGAAGGTTACCCGAATCCAAGCATCGGCGCTGAACTCGCATGACGATTTCATTAAGGAAGTTTATTCCAAGAATCAGCCCGTAGTGCTAGAAAAGAACGACTTGGGTTCTTGCACCTCCAAATGGAATAATGCCCGATACCTCATTGAGTCCGTTGGAGAGTCACGAAAGATTGTTGCTCACGTATCAGACAACCAAAACTTGAATTTCCTTGCGAAAAACTTCAAGTACGAGACGATGGAGTTTGGCACATTCATCAATGAGGTGTATTCAGACAAGCCCTCCAAGAGCTTGTACTTGAGGTCTCTATCCTCAGACAAACCTTTGGGAAAACCAGCGTTCTTCCGAAGTGACTTCGAAAGCCTT
The DNA here is from genome assembly GCA_030566025.1 of Geotrichum cucujoidarum. Lineage (NCBI taxonomy): Eukaryota > Fungi > Ascomycota > Dipodascomycetes > Dipodascales > Dipodascaceae > Geotrichum > Geotrichum cucujoidarum. The sequence goes on along the minus strand of JAJMHN010000004.1, from coordinate 87,619 downwards.
TCAGCAGATTTTACTCTGCCAGAAGCGCTTGCCAAAATCGAAGAAACGCATTTCTCATCACCCTTCCGGGTATCAAGTCCTAATACTGCTATTTGGCTTCACTACGATGTCACGGCTAATATTCTATGCCAAGCAGTTGGCCGCAAGAAGGTGCGACTTTACCCTCCTTCCGACGTCCCCCACCTGTCGTTCCCAGCTGGAGCTTCCACGTCTCTCATTGAAAACATTTTCGATTTTCCTCAGGGTTCTCTTCCAGGACGTGTTCACCCCTTTGAGGCCATTCTTGAGCCTGGCGACATTCTATTCATTCCTGCCACCTGGCTCCACGCCACACTCCCACTGGAGACTTCAATCAGTGTGAACTTTTTCTGGAAGGATTTGGCGCCGGCAGTATATGGACATGGAAAAGACATTTATGGCAACAAGGATATCGAGGCTTATGAGAACGGTAGAAAGGCTGTCCAGAAAATTGAGGAAGCCTTCAAAGAAGTACCAGAAGAAGTGAAGCGCTTCTATCTCTTGAGGTTGGCTGATGAACTCAAGGAAAGCGCCAAGGAGGGAAAGGCATAGAAACATGATAGAGAGTTTTTATAAAAATGTAATTTAATTTTTTTTTTTTTTTTTTTTTTTTTTTTTTTTTTTTTTTTTTTTTTTTTTTTTTTTTTTTTTTTTTTTTTGATGTTCCTTGTTGGTTTTATGAAATAAATATGTTCGAATTTTATTGACACTATTTTAAATGCTTTGTTGTTTTCAGAATCCAAAGTCGAAGGCACTCATGTCTGGTTCCTGGAATGCACTGGCAGCGGCAGGTTTGAGATTTTTGTAGATTGGATTGGATGCTGATTCATCTTCATTGCACTTGTTTTCTTCTTTGTCACTGGGCACAGTTTCATTGTCTGGTTTGCCATTCTCCTTGGATGCAAGTGCACTAGATTGCTCTTGTTTCTTCACACTGTCGTAGTTGAAGTCATCGCTTATACCAAATGAGTTTGGAGCCGCAGGTGCTTTTTTAACAGCACTATAGTCAAAGCCATCATCAATGCCAAACGGATTGGATGTAGAAGCTGCTTTCTTCACCGCAGAATAATCGAAGCCATCATCGATACCAAAAGGATTGGATGCAGGTGCTGCTTTTTTCACAGCAGTGTAATCAAAGCTATCATCAATACCGAAAGGATTAGACGCTGGTGCAGGGGTGGCTTTCTTTACCGAGCTGTAATCAATGCCATCGTCAATGCCAAATGGATTACTAGCTGACTGAGATACCTTTTCGGGGTCGATCTTACTAGCGACAGGCGAACGCAAGTTCTTTGCAGAATTGACAGAGACACCCTTTCCAACAATGAATTCCCAATTTTTGACTAAATTCAAAGCCAGCAGCTCGCAACCCATACGCGAGTAAATGCTGGCCGTTTTCAGCACAAATTGAAATTCCTCCTGCGGAGACAGGTTTGCCCTCAACACCGCCTTTGAATTCTTCTTCTGCAAAAACTGGTACAGATGAATGAGAACAGGATCATCAGACAAGAACAGCTTATCGTCAGTCAATTGAAGCTCATCTACTGGAGCTGACACTTCCGAAAAGAATGCGACCATTTCACGAGGGGACTGAACAAGAGCACGAACAGCCAAATCTTGGCGTCCCAACTTCCAGAATGCCCAGGTAGTCATCCATCTATCTCCTTCATTCACTGCCTTGGGAAGTACATGGCGCACTATAAGGTCCTTGAAAACCGGGTGGTCATCTCCTCCATAAACTCTTGCGACAGCAATGGCTAAAGCTATGTCACCCACTTGCTTTGCGAGAACATTGACACAGTCTTTCAAAGAGTCACCAAGCAAGAAAAATGCAGCAGCATATTCATATCGGTGCTTTCCAAGCAAAGCAAACGCGTTTTTCTGAGCGGTGGTCTTGTATTTGGGTAATTCAAAGTCGTTGCTCAACAACTTTATAGTTTTCGTTTGTTCCTTGTTCCATCCAGCTGTCCGCCACAGTCCAATAAGGACTTGCTTCTTTTTCAATGCAAAGTAATACAAGGAACAACCAACTGGGTCTCTGTTACCATTTGTGAAATGATTCCTTCCCAGTTTCTCAAAGATTTCTTTCAGCTTGTCAGCACGCACCCAGTAAGGAAGTCCAAGTTCTCGAGCGTTTGGCCACATTAAAGGGGTAGAAGGGTTTTCAACAAGGCCTAGAAGAATATCTTGTGACTCGCAGTGCATGGCCCAGTTGAAATCACGAATCGTCATTGACTCTTGGATTCCTCGGTGCACTTTGTAGAGTCTGTAACCAAGTAAAAATTTGACACCATTTTCATCAAGCGACCTGCTGTTTTGGTCTACTTGATTAATAGCCTCGATGACACTGGCAAGTGTGATCTGTTGATGCTGTGTCATGTAAGGTAGGGAAACCTTGTGCAACCAGTCTAATATTTGAAGGCACACGTTTTCATTGAACTCTTCTAGAGCGTCGTCAATAGAGAGATGGCCGGAGGTGAAAATGTCACCATTCTCTTTCCGTGAATCTTCAAATGTCAAAAGATCCAATGGAGTGAGCCCTAAGGTGCTCTCAATATCAATCACCTGCGAGTCCAAAACAACACCAAACTTGAGAGCTTTCAATAAAGTGCACAAGATTTTTTTCACTGTCACAATTTTGCCACCAAAGATACTCTGAATCAGTAGCTGTGGATGATAGATAGGCAAGGGACCATTAAGAATGGAGCATGCTTCAAATAGACTATTTGTGGAGCTTGAAACGTTTTGCTTTCCAATAAGCTGTCTTGTAGTTTCATTGTGCATGTCAATAGTGTTGTCCGGAATAAAGAGTTGATTTCCTGCTCCCAGAGCGAGACCGCCACCTCCAAGCCAGATTGAATCACCAATGAAATGAGTTGTATACTGCGAAATGTCAATGGTTTTAACAGGAGCCCATGCTGGCGTCTTGTTCGTGTAATCAAACCGCAGTTGAGAATACAACGTAACAACTCGTTCAGACCCAACTGCCAAAATACTTTGGGAATCAGGGGTACTTGTCCAATCTAGATCCGAAATAGGGTACTCGGGCGGGAATTCTTTTTGGAATTCCAGAATTTGATTCTTGAGATCCCAAATAGACAGCTCTGTGGCATCCTTGTTAGCAATGGCAACTTTTTTAATTGATGATACCTCCATTCTAGAGATAGCTTCTTTGCCTGTTTCCATTTTGGCAGTCTCGAGCCATTCAATATGATTGGATTTATTCAGTGAACCAGTCCAACTGCGAAAACAGCCTGAAGGCGAAATTGTTGCTAGTACATCTCTTTGGAAGGTGTTTAGGTTTCCATCACTAACGGTAGCCTCCCATCCCACAGGATCAACTCGAACAGCAAGGTGTATGTCATCTTTGAGAGGGAATTCTAGTTTCCCGAGATCTGTTATGATATTGTCTCCAAAATCATTTTCTGGAATCGGCAGAGAGATCCGCCATAGGTTTCCTGTCTTGTTCGAATGAAGAGAGAAAATATGATAGCCATGATGAGACTGATCACTTTCTGGTAGAAGAATGAATGCCAAAGGAGCTTCGTTAGTGAGTAACTTTTTGTGACCAATTGCGCTGGCTACACGAGTTCGACAGTCCCATACTATGATTTTGTCTTTAATTAAGGTAACAAGAAAATCACCCTTATTCAAAATGACTGCTTTGCGTATTGGTTGTTTGTCTTCAACTTCAATTGCACTTTTCCGACTCAATGTCTGCGAGTTTTCTAACGGTTCACAGCTCCATAAGTAATTTTCTGAGAATCGGCTCATAGACAGCAGTGATTTGCCATCAGCTGTACGATGCAATCTTTGAATTGACTTGTTGTGACCAGTGAGAATTGCTTTGAGAGTCAAATGCTTCTTCTTCACAGTAGAGTCAAGGAAAGTATCAAAGTGGGCGCAATAGTGAAGCAGCACTCCTCTGAAGTCGTGGACAATGAATGAGAGGTCTTTTAACTCCTTTGATGCGTGCGAGCCGTTTGAAAAAACATGCAATGATAACTCTGGTGACTCAATGGGGAATCTTTTAGGAAGTACCAAGTTTTCGACTATTTTATCGACCTTAATGAGTCGTGCAGATTTGTGATCCAGGCCTTCTATGCTGAAGACGGTCATGAGTTTTTTCTCGTCAAACACAACACAAAGTTCAGGGCCTTTTTGAGCTAATGAAACGGCATTTTCTAGTGAACTGCTATTGCTTTTACCTGAGCGTGCCATGGCTGATTCGATGGCTCTTGAAACGTCCTTATTGTCAATAATGAATGCAAATCTTTTGCTGTTGAGAAATGCTGGTGAGTGCTCGTATAGATCAAGGTTGAGCCAAAGTTGGAGGTTGTATGGATCCGTCGAGTCAAATGGAGCCCATATGCGCAACACACCATCACTTGAGGTCGTATGTAGCGTGTTACCTGTCGCTTGATCTCTGTGAAAAGGAATGCGCCATCGCATGCTCGTAACTACCCCTGGGTGAGGAAGGTATGAAAAGTCGAAATCCACATTGTCGATGTCAAACGATAGTCGCTTCCAAATTTTGACGGTTTGATCGTATTTGCTTCGACTAGCAATTATTTGGCGATCGTATGAAAATAATGCTTGATGAACTGGATTTGCAAGTCTGTAATAGTTAGAACATGTACAAAAGGAAAAGAAGTATGCAAAACTTACTCTCGGCTCCATATTGTTTCGGCTGTTTTTTCAGTTTCGTTTATGGACCATAGCATGAGCGAGCGAGAGCCTGTAAGCAGCTCTTGGTTGTTTCCCCACGACAACGTGTTTATATCGCCAGCCGCTGCAATAGCCTCGAATTGAAGGAGCTCACTCCACTGTAGGGATTAGTCAGTCTACTTTGCTAATTTCCTTTTGCTTACCTGAGGTGGCTTGTCAAAGCGCACAGTCGGAGTGAATAGCCTGACTTTATGGCCACTGGAAACTGCGATCTATGTTGAGGTTAGAGGCTTGATCGGAAAACAATGCATTCGCTACTCACCCAGCCTGTCTCTTCGTCTATGTCTACCGCCAAACCATCATTTTCCAAGTATATAGTTTGGAGCAGGAGGGAAGAATCTTGCAGTATCACCAGGTTGTTGCCTGAACAGTACGCCTAACGAGTTAGTATGGTACAATTGCATAAGGGTCACGACATACGAGAAGTCTCCAGTGATCCCAGAACACCGTGCACACAGCATTTGATCTAGAATTGGGCTGCCCAGGAAGAAAATTAATGCCCATTGTCCGCGTCGGGTCGGTATAGACTAGAGTGTTGATGCTTCGAATTAAGCAGAGTGAAGGCCTTGGGCCAGGTCTCACTTGAATGTTTGGACCATAAGAGGTTAGGGTGCGAAGTGGTGATATTAGCGTTGTTCAGCCTAGAAATTTCAGGTTCAACCCATAACCTTCCAAGATGCCGTCGAGGTAAGTGCCTACTATGAGGAGCCAGGAGTGAGCCAGAGGGCTAACGCAGCTAAATAGTTGTAAAGATTTACGAAACCAGGTTGCGATCTGCCTGCAGCGGTCGCCTTGCGTCCTCATTGACCGCAACACGCCTAAACAATGCATAGAGGACGAAAGCTTACGAAGTGAGCTTCCAGAAAAGTGCCGCCTCCAACTTGCTTCGTTCTACAAGTGCAAGTAAGTTACACCTTGTGTAAAGCTAGACCTATACTAACATTCTAGACACGGACTAGTCGACATGACGTGAGTGAGATATCATTGCGATTACAACAGTAGAGGTTTAGTTTGCTAACTCGGCATGTAGTAAGAGATTCAGAGGAAACGCACCGCTATCAACGGGCAGATACGACAAAGAGCTAGCCAACCTTTCAAGCGGTAACTTCGATCCAAAAGAAGAGCAGAGCAAGCTCGCAATTCCAGTTTCGAAAAAGTAAGGGCTATATACCCTGCTACTAGCTGTGATGTTCTTGTATATAATTGAATATGATTTGATATGTTGCTTTTGACGTGCCTGCTGGTAAAACTGCAATACTAAGTGAAATTTATCGTCGTTGAGACATCAGAGGCAAACTACTTGATGGTTTGCCCGCGTGGATCGCTTCCAATTCTTCATCACGAAACAGGCCTAACCCAATCTATTTGGGAATGGAATTTTATTCTCGTACAAGATTAACTTATCCAGCCCTGTTGAACGCCATGGTTGAAACCATTCCTCTCAAAGAAGAACCAGACGGCATAGCTGAAACCTTGGACAACTTACAGAATGTTAGCGCGGTGACGAGCGAAGCCCAAGTGGAAGGTCTGGAGTCTCTAGGGACTTGGGCCATGGACCAAGACGACCTCGAAAGAGATGTGGCAAAGAAAGCTGAAGAAGCCATGGCGGAACGGGACGAGGAACTGGATAGAAAGCGACTGGATAAAACTAGGAATGCTATGGATCATTGGCAAAAAACCATACAGCGTTTGGAACAAAAAATATTCAATCCCCGGACTCGAATCAGTGAGAAGGATAAGGCCCGCCGCGAAATTCAGACCATCAAAGATGTTCATTTGCGACCCTTGGAACAAGATATCACAGATATTAACGAAAGACTCAGCTCCAAAAGTAGCAATCGCCTTGCCCCTGCGACAACTTCAGGACGCTTGCCGAATGAAAGTGAACATGATTTTCTCGTGAGAACAGGCAAAATCACGCCTTTTTCTAATACGTTCATGGCTAGTTCTAGCGCTCCAGCGGTGAGCGCGGAAAAGGCCAACATGTCTCACCAGCAACTGCGACTTCCAGGAATGGAGCTGGACGAGATGACCGAACGTGAAACTTCAGACAAAGACGTACACAGCGATGATAATTTTGTCGGGTCCGACATTGAAGAAGAAGCAGAAACGTCTGATTTGGAAGATAACGACGACTTTGAGCTTTCAGACGAAGAAGTTGGTACCAAGCGCAAATCCAAACCTAGCACAAAATCACAGAAGCGAATAAAGGTGCAAGATGATGAGTTGAAAGGATTGGACGACGGTAATGAGCTAGCTTTCCAGACTAGACTTGCTGAATGGGTTTCGAAAAGAGAAGCATACAGAGCACATATCGAAAGTAAAAAGAGCACTGAGATGCCACTTGAACTTCCAGAAGACAACAGAAAAGAGTGGGAAAAGCCACACCCACTACATGAAGACGTCAAAATTGGCCAAAACTTCAAGATTCCTGGAGACATATACACAAGTTTGTTTGACTATCAAAAGACTGGAGTTCAATGGCTATGGGAATTATATTCTCAGCGAGTTGGTGGAATCATTGGAGACGAAATGGGATTAGGAAAAACAATTCAGATCGTTTCTTTCATTGCTGGACTGCATTACAGCGGATTACTTGACAAGCCTGTGATAATAGTTTGCCCAGCAACAGTGATGAAGCAATGGGTCAACGAGTTCCACCGCTGGTGGCCAGCTCTTCGGGTTGTTATTCTCCATTCCATAGGCTCTGGCATGGATGCTGCTAAAGAGTCCAAATTGGAGGATTCTCTTGAAGATTCCGAGGGAGGGTCTGCCCAGCTAAAGGGTGTGCAGCAACAAGCCGGCGCAGCCGGCGTGGTAGACAATGTTATGCAACGAGGACATGTTCTCATTACGACATACGTCGGTATGAGAATCTACAGTGGGCTAATACAACCACGAACATGGGGGTATTGTGTTTTAGACGAAGGACACAAAATCCGAAACCCGAATTCTGATATTTCGCTTCTGTGCAAAAGCGTCAAAACTCACAACAGGATCATCCTGTCAGGCACTCCGATCCAGAATAATCTCAACGAACTCTGGAGCTTGTTTGACTTTGTTTTCCCTGGGCGTCTTGGAACTTTGCCAATTTTCCAGTCCGAGTTTGCAGTCCCTATTAATATTGGCGGATATGCCAACGCTACAAACGTTCAAGTGCAGACGGCCTACAAGTGCGCAGTGGTACTTCGTGATATGATCTCACCTTATTTATTGCGGCGAATGAAGGTTGACGTCGCAGCTGACCTTCCCAAGAAAAGCGAAAAAGTCCTGTTTTGCAAATTGACAAAAGTTCAAAGAGAAGCTTATGAGACCTTTCTCAAGTCGAAGGAATTGGAATCTATTATGAAAGGAAAGAGACAGGTTTTGTATGGAATTGACATTCTCAGAAAAATATGCAACCACCCAGACTTGGCAAACAAGGAGATACTGAAGGCCAAGCCTGGCTATACATTTGGAGCTCCTGAGAAGTCTGGTAAAATGCAAGTGGTTAAAGCTCTGATAGAATTATGGAAATCACAAGGGCATCGCACTCTTTTGTTTTGCCAGACAAGGCAGATGATGGACATTTTGGGAGACTTTCTCGTTCGACTTCCTGACATGAATTTTCTGAGAATGGATGGCTCTACGCCGGTGGGACAGCGCCAAGCACTTGTTGATACGTTCAATCAGGACGTTTCATACCATGTTTTCTTGCTTACAACAAGGGTGGGTGGTCTTGGTGTCAACCTTACAGGCGCAGACAGAGTCCTAATTTTTGATCCTGACTGGAACCCCTCGACTGACATGCAAGCGCGTGAGCGAGCTTGGAGACTTGGCCAGAAAAAGGATGTAGTCATTTACCGACTCATGACCGCTGGCTCCATTGAAGAGAAGATTTATCACAGACAAATTTTCAAGCAATTCTTGACAAACAAGATTTTGAAAGATCCAAAGCAAAGGCGATTTTTTAAGATGTCTGACTTGCACGACCTTTTCACGCTTGGTGATGTTGACGGAGGAACAGAGACCGGCAGTATGTTCTCAGGCACGGAGAAGAACCTCAATGACACCAAAGGCAAAGGCAAGCCTCCTCCAAAGAGGCTTTACCACAGCAAAAATGACGATGATTTTGTTCAGGTTGCTCAAATGACTGGTGTTAGTGGACTCGAAGACTTTCAGGGTGGAAACGCCGATACTGGCCTGAAGGATGACGATTCCGCGGCTGGTAAAGGAACCAGCAAAGACGAAGACCGCCTCATGGATGGACTGTTTGCAAACTCTGGAGTCCACAGTACCCTGGAACACGACGCCATCATGAGCGAGTCCATGCCGGATCAAATACTGGTAGACCGAGAAGCTTCACGGATAGCCAAAGCTGCAGCTGATGCTCTGAGAGCCTCACGAAAAGCAGCAAGGAAAGTGGAGATTGGAGTTCCCACTTGGACTGGAAAGTTTGGCAGCGCAGGTCGCATTGGTGCTGGCGCGCGAAGTGGGTCAGATATTGGCCGGGCGGTCAATGGAATGAGCTCAGATTCAATTCTCAATGGCATGAGAAAAAAGAGAGAGCTTGAGAAAGCTGGTGGCGCTATATCTTCCAGCTCCAGGTCTCGGTCTAGGACTTCTTCACCAGCGCCTCCTAGCAGTCCTCGCGGAGGACCTCCCCAAAGCAACGAGGAAAAGGCCAAAGCGATTTGTGAATTTTTGTCCAAGCAGCCTGATTTTGAAGCCAAGTCTCAGGAAGTAATCAACGGCTGCAGGCTTTTGGTCAAGGATGCTCAAGAAGTCGCTAACATGCGACAAATTCTAAAGGAAATTGCAACCTGGAATGGTTCAAGAAGCAAATGGGTTTTAAAAGAAGAGTTTCGATAATTTGGTTTAGGTTCGTTAGTTCATGATGATAATAATTCTTTTTTTTTCTATCTTGTAATTTGATTAATGTTTATAGACAATCGGATAAATGAAAAAAAAAAAAAAAAAAAAAATAATAATTCTAAAGCAATGGTTTAATACCTTAATCGTCCAAGCGAACATTGATTCCACTCTTCAGCAACTCTTGCTTGACATCGCTAACTTTGTACTCACCTCTGTGAAACATGCCAGCACCAAGAGCAGCGTCAGTAGTAGTCTTGTTGAAAACGTCAACAAAGTGGGAAGGCTTACCGGCACCTGACGAGGCAATAACAGGAATGGACACGGCAGACTTGGCAAGGTTGATCAACTCAAAATCGTAACCGGAATTGCTACCATCTTTGTCAATGCAGTTCAAAAGAAGCTCTCCGCAACCCAAGGCCTCTACAGCACGAACAAGCTCGTAAACACCGATAGGGCGAGCCTCACGACCACCCTTGATGGTGCACTGGTACCAGACGTAAGCCTCGCCGTTAGGGCCGGGGAACGCCGTAGGAATAACATGGATGCCCTTTGGGGCGTCTTCGGGAGAAGAGACGTAGACCCTTTTCGGGTCTACAGAAACAACCACAGCTTGGTTGCCGTAAGCTGTAGAAATTGTCTCAATTGGAGTGGTTCCATCGCCCTTCTCACCACGTGTGTAGTAAGCCTCAGCGGCAGTGACAGCATCAGAGCCAATGGAAACCTTGTCGGCTCCGCATCTAAAGTAAAGCGAAGCAACCTCTAAGGCAGGGACCATTTTGCCGGATGCAGGGTCCAAAGTGTCACGAATGCCACCACCAACGGTAAGTGGCACAAAGACAGTTTTGGAAGCTTGACGCAGCACCTCAAGCATGGGGAGATCAGCAACTGGCGAGTTGCGGAAAGACGTAATGTTCAAAAATGTGACTTCGTCGGCGCCCTGTTCGTAGTACTTGCGGGCCATCTCGACGGGCTTACCCAAGTTACGGACTGGATTTCCGGCACCATCCACCTCTCTTTCTCTCACGTCGTACTGGTCGCCCTTCGTGACAACCAAGTCACCGTTGTCATTTGCTCGCACATCAAGACAGGCGATAACTCTCGAAGACAAGCCGTGCTTGACTGAGACTCCCTCGGGGAGTTTATAGCTAGGCGTGTACTTCGTGCCGTTAAGGAAAGCCTCAATCACGCGGAGACCAGCTTTGCCACTCTTCTCGGGGTGGAATTGTGTGACAAACACGTTGCCCTTGGAAATAGCAGCTACAAAAGTCTCGGATCCGTAAGTAGTAGTGGCAATCTCACAGCCCTCGAATCCAGGAACAGGCTTTCCTTCCTTGGCCAGCTCAGCCTCCTCCTTGGTAAGTTTCGAACAGTATGAGTTGACAAAGTAGTATTTGAAATCAGGGTTGATGGCGTAAAGCTCTTGGCCCTCGGGAACCTTCGATGCAGTGGTTGGCGTGACGGAGTTCCAGCCAATGTGAGGAACACTCTTTTCGCTACTGTCGAACTTTTGCAAAGATCTGTTGATGAGACCTAAACCTCTACCTTCGTTCTCAGGCAAAGAGCTTTCGGGGGCCTCCTCCGAGCTTTGGAACAGGGCTTGCAGGCCGACGCAGATACCCATGATTGGCTTGCCAGACTTGATGTACTCCAAAATGGGCTCACGGAGGTTGAGCTTGTTGACCTGCTTCATGAAGTGGCCAAAGTTACCGACACCGGGCAGAAAGAGTCGCTCGCAAGATGTCGAAGAAATTGCTTCGCGGAGCTCGTCGGCGGTCGTAATGAGTACGGCCTTATAGCCCATCTTTTCAAGCGCGTTCTGGAGCGATTGGAGGTTGCCGCTCTTGACATCAAAAACGTGCGCTAATTTCGCCATGTCTGAATCTTTAATCTAATAGCTTTCTGTAGTCTAGTGTATGATGGTAGATGCTTTCAAGTCGATCCTAAAATTTTCATGAACTGGAACCTGGATAAACCTCCGGAAATATATTGATTTATTTTTTTTCAGAACCGACTCTTTTTACCTTTGAAAACCGAAATGACTCTTCCTACTTTTGTAACAGTAGCCTACGAGATTAGTCAGCAGTCACAACGGGTACGGCTGAAACGGTGAATCATGAATCAACGACGTTGGCCAAAATGTACAAGTATATTAAAAGGGATGAGCTATTTCAAAGTCAGATTGAAAGAATATTTAAAAAGAGAGGCGGTCAGAGCACCCGGAACAGTAACTACTCTTCTGCTTCTGGCTGGGGCCACCAGTACGGCTGAAAACCACGGACACAAATGTAATGCTGCTCGTTATTATGGGCATTGGGGACTTTAATGACAAGCTTGGCATCGGGGGCAGCAAACTGTTCTATTCGGACCAGTGCAAGGCCAACATTGCCTTCGGCTGAAATGATTGACCCCACTGGGCGGGACGAGGGAGCAGTCTTGGGCTCGCCACCAGCAGAAGAGTCGGACTTTGCAAAGGGAGATGGCGCAAACGGTGACTCCGACTTGACGGCTCTGGGGGTCAAGTCGACAATGGAAGAGCCGACTAAACAGGTACGGGTGTCGATTTCAGTAGTCAAGGGAGAAGAGGGTTCGTAACTGAGGTCCACTTCCACATCGTCAAGCTCGGAAAACGGGTGAAACACCACAGGAATGACTCTCTTGCGGACTACACCATGATGGTAAGAGCGAATAGTCAGCTCTTGACCAACGTAGCACCCCTTGTTGAAATTGATGCCTCCCATGTAGTCAATGCATGACTCGAGGGGCAAGGCGCGGTTGGGAGGAATCTCGCGAGCACCTTCAGGGATGCCATAAATGATTCTTCGAATATTATAAGAGTCCAAAGAAGACTCCTCAAGGTAGGGCTGAGACTCCAAAATGCCTTTTGATAAAACATCGACAGGGATGGTAGGGTTGGGCAAAATCAGGCGAAGTGCAAACCCTAGCGATCTATTGTCTGAGAAGGCGCCAAAGTTGTAGCCTGACGGGTTGTAAAGGCCGGGGTTTGTGGCGTCATAGAAAGGGTAGCTTTCAGACACTGAAGTGTCGTCCCACACAGACCATAGCGAGAGGAGGTCTTGGGGGACGGCGGCGATAGAAACGCTTGCTCGAAGCTTGTAGAATTTCAGCGACTGGAAAAGGCGGGCGGCAACCTCTGTGTCGGCATCCACCAAGAACAGTTCGCTGAAGTCAGTAACTTCAGTTCCATGCTGCTTGATGGGCGGAAGGAGAGGTGTGACGAGGGATTGTAAATGGGCGTTGCTATGTAGCGGGTAGATGAAGGAGTCTGAAACCACTCTGCCTTTGGAGTTGAGAAACGCTGTGTAAATGGCCTGGGTGTCATCGAACTCAGCTTCTTTAGAAGCCAGAATCTTGTTTGTGACAATACCGTTCAGGAACTTGGCAGCATCGGGTCCTCCAACGACGATGAAAGATCGGTTTGTAAGCTTGGTGTAACCGCGATGAGATGGTGGGGCAGGAGGGTCTCGGACGGGTGGCGAAGATGCAAACTCTTTAATTTCAAGAGAGCTCAGGCGAGAGGAAGAATGGAAGTCTCGTCTCGATGTACCTAGTGCGCACCTGCTGGGGTAGACCTGGCAACGTTGTGATTTGTAAGTGCCCTGGAACAGCTGTGATTGATGGGGGAGCGACTGAGCCAGAGCCTTGCCGGCCTGGCTGGCAGACTGCCTGACATATGTCCGGCAAAAGCGCGGTAGATCAGAAGCTTTTTTGGAAGCCGCTGACTTGAGCAAACGGAGCGGGATCATGGTAAGATAATGCCTTTGAGTTAGTCCAGCAAGAAGAGCTTGGGCAAAGGCTTGGAAAAGATGATCCCGCAATACTTAGCGTGTGTATTACGTAACGGGCTTATACAGCGAATCGGATCCCGTCAGGATGGGTCGGTCGTTGCAAGCTCCGGAGCAGAGCAGGCTGGTGGGGTCTTTGCAACCTGGGCCCTTGCCGTGATTTTTGCGCCTGCTCCACGTACTTGCAGAGCATGCTGCGCTCGTGGCCTTTGCGTGAAGCCCAGAACCGCCAATGAGCGCGGAGACAAAATGGCCCCAGGCACGGAACAATTTCTGCGTCTTCTCCAGGCGGTGCTGACTAACACCAGGAGTGGTGCTGACTGTACATAGTGCTGGGGATTGAGTGGCTCTGAGCGGTCCACCGCAACAATCAAAACCCAAAACCAAATCTCGCTCGAATTTATCTGCCTGCGCACGCTCCGTTTCTCTTCCTCCTCCCCTGCTCTCCCTCCCTACACCTCTTGTTCTGCCCTCCAAGCAACCTCAGTATCTACGGCCCATCCACCTAGCCCGGCAGTCCTTTGTGAGACCAGAAAAACCCAAGAAAAAACACTTAAAATAGAAAAAATTCCAGTCGAAAGGCCAACCACTTTTCGACAAATTTGCATTTCATCAATCTCTGCATAACTTTTTATCTTTCCATCACCACCACCTCCCTCCCTTCGCAACCTCTCCAACTACCCGATAGACTGATACTGGCTCTTGTCTGTACTGTCTTCTTGTCATTGGTGCTACAAAACTCTCATTGAACGTTTGTACACATTGTGGGCTGCCTTGTTTTTGTACTGTTTGTATTGGCTGAAACATTCATGGAAATAGTTTGTTGAATACAAAGTAAGAAACCAGGCCACTCATCTCTTATTTTTTTCTACTCCCTGGAACTTTTTGTCACTTTCATCAACCCTTTAGCTGCTTTTTGCTCACGTCTTTCTCTTCTGATCGCTTAATTGATGTCTATTGCTGCATCAAACCGCCAGCCCACTCATCATTCAGGTACAGCTACTGATTCCTCTGTCACTTCGTCTAGTGGCAACTTCATCAAGGCTTCTGCTTTGAGTACAGGATCAAACTTCTTTGCAAGCTTTTCCTCCCCATCTTCACCAACTCTTTCCGAATCCTCCGTCCACTCTGCTTTGTCTGCCCCTTTGCACAGCGACGCGCATCAGCAATCGCCTTTTGGTAATAGCAGCACATCCCCTCTAAACGCCCAGCAGCCCAGTATTGCAACGAGAGCACACTCAAGACACTTTGACACGTTTGCTTCTACTAATGCTAGCTCGCATTCGCTGGATTTGAACTCGACAAACAACACTTCCATCTCTCAGCCCTTTTTCCACGAAGAAAGGGAATTGCGTTCTGCAAGAAACACGCCAGTCTCTGCTGAATTTTCCAGCATGCACCAGCAGCACCAGCAGCAGCGTCATCAGGATTCTGGTCTAATGTCCTCTAACGCTTCTACGTCTTCTCTTTGGGACTCTCAGAAGCCCAGTTACAACAATGGCAACAATTCCCAGTGGATGGATTTTCCAAACCAACCTTATCCACAACAGCAGCAGCAACAGCAGCAGCATGGACTTCCTCCTCACCAGAATCCCAACCACCCGCTCAAGAACCAGATGCCAGGCCAGATGCAGGGTCAAATGCGAGGCTATGGAATGCAAGGCAACCCTTCCAAGACTCAACCCCAAGGTCAAATGTACGGTGCCCAGTTCATGTCTGGTCCTCCTATGGGAAACATGGGTCCTTCCAACCCGTCTCTGGGCCCCTCTGACAACCTTCTTGCCCATCCTCCCAATGCGGGACCTGCAGGTCATCACGTGGAGGAAGAGCTGATTCCCACGGCTATTGTTATCAAAAACATCCCTTTTGCCATTAAAAAGGAGCAGCTGCTGGAGGTACTGACTACACTGGGGCTTCCTATTCCTTACGCTTTCAACTATCATTTTGACAATGGAGTTTTCAGAGGACTGGCTTTTGCTAATTTCACCACCCCTGAGGAGACATCTGCTGTTATTACCCACCTCAACGGCCGTGAAATTGGAGGGCGCAAGCTTCGCGTTGAGTACAAGAAAATGCTCCCGCTTGTCGAGCGTGACCGTATTGAGCGCGAAAAACGTGAAAAACGAGGCCAGCTTGAGGAGCAACATCGTGGCACTGGGAATAGAAATTTGAGAAACCACCACCAACATGCTCCTCAGGTGCAACAGCCTCATTTGCCTCAGAACCAACAGCCTTTTCAGAAGAACCATCTTGGTCTTTCTCCCAACAGCCATGCCATGCCATCCCCTGCTTCGTCTTCTGGTGGATTCCCCATGAACTCCATGCATTCTGACGGCACCGGATTGTCGTCTGCTCAGAGCTCCCCTGGCTTGGGTCAGAACTCAAAGCAAAACTCTGCGGTGAAGGTTGATTTGAACGATCCTCAAACTTTGGAGTTCTACTCTACTATTCTTTTGTTTGTGGATGACAAAAAGCGCTCTGAACTCAGTTTCCCGCCTTCTCTTTCTGGCTCTCAGCGACGAATTTTGATGGCTCTTTGTAACCAGCTAGGCGTCTACTTCACCCTGCAGGAGAAGGGTAATGTGCTCATTACAAGACAGCCTCTTTCTATGGCACAGCCTTACATGCAGCAACAGCCCCAGCCTCAGATGAACCAGCAAAAGTCTCCCCACAACTTTTTTGAAAGTCCTCACACTGGACTCCACAGTCAAAACAGCGCGAGTGCCACTAATCTGTCTAGCTTTATGAATTCCCATTCTCCAAGCAACATTCAGCACCCTCAGCCTCTTCAGCCTTCTCAGCACACCCTCCACACCCAGTCTTCTCATAGTAACTTGCTGTACCCTCAACAGCACGGACAGCAAGGCCACGCTCAACAGAATTCAGGACAGTTTGGAGGTAGTGGCGTACACCACAACGTCTTGAGAGGTACCAAGTCTTTTGCTGACATCAGAGCCCCTGCTTCCAACTTTTCTGGCTCTTCTCCTGGTACTCCTTCTGGCTCACCATTTTTCCCTTCCCAGACGCCACCCCCACAGAGCCACCAGTCCAATTTGCCTCCACTTTCGCTCTCCTTGCAACAGCAGCGCAGTGGCTACCAGTATTTGCCAACCCAGTCACAGTCACAGCATTCCCAAGGGTTTGCCCAGTTCCAGCAACCTCAGCTGTCTGGAAGTAGCTCTCTGCATAACTTCCCAACTGGCAACCAGAATGACTTTTCAAACGCATTCTCGTCCAATTCTCAGCCATTTGGCGTTTCATCCTATGGAGCGTCTTCTGGTGGAGTGAATGCTCTAACCGACTCTTTTTCTAATTTATTGAAAGTCGGCGGCAACTCTTTGAGCAGAGTCCCCTCGCTGACGAACATTCCCGGCTCCTTCACTGCCCCAGGCAGTCCTACCGGCAGCATTTCCAGTATCCATGGGTTTGATGGATCTACGACTACCAGCAAGCTGAACAATGTTTCCAATAACAACGCCGGAGTTATTGGGTCGAAGCTTTCTGGTTTTGATACGAAAAACAATACTAATGTTAATGACTCTAATGAGGCTACGCTCAACCATGATTGAATGAATCCCGGACAGTCATATTCCCCCATATGACAGCAACTCGATGATGAATTTTGAAAACGTACATCTACAACTAAATAAATATCTTACAATAATTATAAACTCTCTTTTTGTTTCTACTAGCTCTCTAATGCCTCTGTTTCTTTACGAGACCCTTGAAATATTCGTCCTGATCTGACTGCCTAATTGGGTATTTAAGTTCAGCCGCACATTTTTCACAATACCGCGTCAAAATTCTCCTGTGTGTATTACATAAGCGACTATATGGGACCAATATTTTTATTGCTACCCAATAACATAACATTCCTTTTGTAAACAAGTCCAGTATTTCATATGTGAACGCGACCTGTTGACTCTCCCCCGGCGGTTAACATTCTATTTACTGTTCAGTGGCATGTCGCACAGGTCGAGGACGCGTGGACCGTCTGGTCTTCGTCCCCAAGATGAGCGCTTCATGATTGCAATAAAGCTGGGGCCCCCACTAGACGAAACAAAAACGCGACTAAACGGAACATTATACTCGAATGAGCAGCGCAAACGGCAGAGTATAAAACTCACCTTGAACCCAGAAGGTAGTACGCCAATAATTAGCAGCAGTGCCAGCGGTGGTAATGGCAGAGTGCGAACGTATTTCGAGACGCGCGATTTCAGCAGCGACGACGATTTGAGCGACGAAGACACAGGCGACCTGATTCCTTATAGAGGGGTAATATCTGGAGAAGACGCGAGCACAACCAATACCTTGCCCACCCCAAGCATGGTCAAACATTACGAAACATGCGTACAAAAAGCGGCAGAAAAATCACACTTAGACGAGAATGCGACGAAACCACCGGTCATGTCACCCAAGACACAAAAAGCGCTTGTCGCTGGAGGAGCGCAGGCCTTACTGTCTAAAATCAAGAAAATTCGCATTGGATCATTTGAAATCGATACTTGGTATACGGCGCCATATCCAGAGGAATACTCTCAACAAGAAACTCTCTTTCTATGCCAGTACTGTTTACGCTACATGTCTTCAGAATATATTGCAGACCGACATGCTATCAAATGCACCTTGCGACATCCTCCCGGTAGAGAAATATACAGAAGCAAGTCGGGAAAACTGAGCGTGTACGAGGTCGATGGTGCCATCTCCACTCAATTCTGCCAAAACTTGTGTTTACTGGCGAAAATGTTTCTGAATAGCAAAACCCTTTACTACGACGTTCCTGCTTTTAGATTCTATACCTTGACCGAAAATGACGAAAATGGCATGGGAAGACTGGTTGGTTATTTTTCCAAGGAGAAGATCTACTACGAGGAAAATCCTTACAACGTCAGTTGCATCCTTTGCATGCCTACAGCACAGCGCAAGGGGTACGGAAATTTTCTTATTGACTTTTCATACCTGCTATCCCGGGTGGAGGGTCGACCAGGCACTCCAGAAAAACCACTGTCGGAGCTGGGACTACTGGCATACCGCAATTACTGGAAGCTAGCGGCTTGTTATGCATTACGGAAAGTGTTGACGAACAACAAGTCTGTCAGTGTGAGCATCAAAGAGTTGTCAAACATCACTGGCATGACGTGTGGTGATGTTGTTTGTGCGCTCGAGCGGCTTGAATTCCTGGTAAGGGATCAGATCACTTGGGAGTATGCGCTTTGTATTGACATGACAGTGGTAAACAAGGTCATTCAGAAATGGGAGCGTAAAGACTACGAAACCATTGATGAAAGCAGACTCATTTGGAGCCCGTCATACGACGAACTGGAAGACGTGCCAATAGCAGCTCCACCAAAAGCCAGTTTAGCCCCTGCTGATTCAGAACGACAAGGGACTGCTATCCGATCAGAAGATACTGGAGTGCATAATCACGATTCCCCGTTATTGATCGACAAGCCAAAGGGCCCGACCATAAGAATACCCAGACGACGACTCAATTCCACAACTACAGAAAAAAGTATCCACCCCAAGACCAGTGTTAACGGCAATTCTTTTTCAAACGGCGGCAATGTGCTATCTACCAATACCGCAACGGGCCATTCATCCCCTTCTGCTCTCATTTCAACCACCACGATAACTACCACCACTACTACTACCACCACGACTCTCCATACGTCCATGACAGACTATAGCCCATCAAAAAGCGAGGTTGAGCAAGAAAGTCCGTTAAGAATCAAAAGGCAGCTCCGAGGAATGTCAGCGTCGCCAACCAAACTAAAGAAGAGCTTGAGGCTAGGACGAAGTCGTACTCAAATTGATTGACTAGCTGGGCCTCAACTCTGAGATATTGGTCTAGTTTAAACTGTGAATACAAAATCATTTTCTTTCCGGCTTGTCCAATAGCTCAGGCTTTTCCAAATGTTTCAACAACTGTTTCAGTTCAATCCGAGAGTTTGTTGACAAGTGCTATGCACACTTACAGCATTGCCCAAATGTCGGCATATTCTTACGACGCCTTCCACGACTGTGGACGTTACTGCTACTTTTCTAACAGTAGAGCGCTAACACGTGTGTTAATGTGACTACAACACCACACGCATAATACCCAAAGGGCTCTAATTGAAACAAGGTCCCTTAATATAATTTATTCTCATGATTGTGATTTAATGTATCTAATATTGCATGTACAATAATAAACCCAATAACCAACAAGCCTGGAATACGACAACAGGAGCTGCTACAAAATGGTACCATTGTTGATGGCGTAACTTGTGATGCACACGTCTACACCTTGCAATGCTTCAGTAACACGCTTATCCCGTACGTGCTCAACTTGGTCTTGTCTACATCTAACTACAATGTTCAGTTGCTCAGTTCACTTGTCCCAGTTGACTTTTTACTCTCCAATGTTGCAACTTTCATGTTTTCAGCGAAGGCCATCGATGTTCCAGAAAGAAGATTTAATTCCTGCACCGAATCATGATCGATCCAAGCCCGTTGAACTAAAATTAAAATTTAGACTTTTTTGTATTTGATGACGCACCGTTGTTTCTAGCAGATGAGAATCGGTAAGACAAAACGTGTTGTGTAGGTTCAAGTTATATATAAGTAACTATTTGTTCACTGTTAAGTAACTTGATTTGTTGACTCAGGCGATTGTCTCACAACCTTCCGCATGCCATCCTGGTTTGTTAACCTACATGACTGTACTTTTGGTACTGATATGGCACTATGTCACATTTACCGCTCTATTGCCAATTTGCCATTAAGGTTGAATGAAGGAATCACGATCGCTGATTAGAAGATATAGCCTTGTTGCTCATGGGTTGTACTGGCAAAGAACACATATACTGCAAGCTGTGGAACTTAGACAGCAGTGAAGCACTTTAAATTCAACGTGCTTTGACTTAACGTCAAAGACCATTGCATAGGTCGGAAATGGGGGCCCGCATAGTTTTGCAATCGTTTACAAATTTCACGAATACTATCGCAAAATATTCGGTAACGGTTTCGTGCAAATACTTGATGTGGTCTATTGTGATTACTTTGTCTCTAGATTGGTTTCTCCGCCTGGCTTCCTATGGCTGGTCTCGGTGTCCTTGTTCAGCAGTTGTTTGGAGTTGTGCCTTGTCGCCTAGAGAACAAGCTCGTATAAACACGCACGCTTCGAGCGCTTTACATTTTTTGGGTAAGCTCGCCATCTCTGGCCCGCCGCAAAATGTTTCAACTGTGCCTCTGGTACTCTCACTGACTTTGGGAGCTTGCAAGGAAGCTATAAGAGCGGCACTGGGACGGGCCAGATATGCCTAGTAGATGCTCTTGCAAAGGCCTGTCAAGAAGACTTGCGCCATTATTGTCGTGGTCATTACTAACAAATCGCAAACAAATGGCTGGTTTTCCGTCACAGGTCCGCCGTATAATTAGTAACGAGAGACTCCTGGATGATTTCCTGTTCCTTCCGAGAGTGTCATGTAGGTACCTGGACCGTTTAAGATCTTCGGCCGGGGGCTTGGGCTGGTTTGGTACTCAACTGCCGTGCTCAGGGCACGGCCTGGCGGAAGTGATTTCGTCAACTAAGCGATTTGGCTAATTGAAATGATGGACCTATTGTTGTTGCCCATTGCTCGGTAGAGAGGCCAGCTGGTGTCTTTAGGGGAGGAGCTGGATTAGCCCACCAACGAATACCAGGCACAACCATTGATGTCTCAAGGACATGTCACAAAATAGCTTCATAGTTAGTGTCACGCTGCTAATAACGGATGTGAGAGCCAGCACGGAGATTGACACGCGCATATGATCATGTAACTAACTGTCCAAACAAGCGGCCGTTGGCCCTCATTGCATCCCATCGCTTCGGCTGCTTGTTGTCTCCTATTCGAAACCAGTCAACTAGTCAGTAGGGCCCCAAAAGAAAAAAGGTTGGCTGCCCTGCACGCCCACAACAAACCAGTCTAGATTGATTCTAAATTAATAATAAAAAATAAACAACTAAAATGCTTTCATATTTGAAAAGAAATGAAACAAAGTTACCACACATCAATGACTTTTAGTTAAATAATGGAGGGAAAGGATGGAAACAAAAACAAGAGAGCTATTGTAGTCAACGTTCATTGGTAACCCTTGCTTCGGTGCGAGCTGCTCGGGTCTTCTTTAGGGTGTCCATGCCGCCTGCTCTGGTTTACCGGCAAAGGTAAGCGAAGGCCGTCGAACGAGCTAGGGGTGCTTTTTCTGTTATGCAAGTTGGGTGGAGGCGGGCCCTGGTGGTGCTGCTGGGGATGACCAGGCGGCGGTAGCACTTGGCTGACCGGTGGAAGCAGGGTGACAGGGTCGACAGAGGACCGCCGTGATGAGCTATGCTGGTGTGAGTGATGCACGGAGTAGTTGCCTGGGGGTTGATGCGAGTGTCTGTAGTGATGTTGCTGCTGCTGCTGTTGGGGATGGGGTGAGTAGTGGCTTGAGGGGACCGGGGGTGTTATTGGTTGCAGCGAGCTTCTGGCCGAGGATGCGGCGTGCTGGTTGGTTGCAGCGGCAGCAGCTTTGAGTAAGACGCTTCTTCGGTGCCAGATTTCAGTCTCGTTTCGTTGTGGCAGCAGTAACGACAGCTCATCGATTCGCAAGTCGTGGCGCGCCATAATAAGATTGTCTTCATCTTGCGACCAATTTCCGGTTCCTGGCTCGGGATACGCTACTGGGTAGTGATGGTGCCCAGGTGCCGCCGATGAAGGTTTTGCAGATCCCATGTAAGGTAGCTGGTGTGCAACAGGGCTTGCACCAACCGGTGCAGCAGGGTGATGCATGTTGAGCATTGGTGCTCCCGGTGCCGTGGCACCTGGGCCTGCGCCTCCTGTGCTGGAGGACCTGAGGGTGCCCGACACAAGCCGCCGCCACCGGAACTGGCACGCGTTGGTCGTGCGGTTGGGGAAATGCACCGCAATCTCTTTCCATCCGAGCTTCTGCTGTTCCTTGAGGTACCTGAGCATCATGTCATCATGGGGATCCCACGAAGAGGAAGTTCTAGTCAAAGTTAGTGTAAGTAGCCAAAAAAGGAAGGCGCCGCACGCCAGCCCAGAACAGGCGAATCTGCGGTCGCATGTAACCCAAACAGCGCGAAAGCGTAGATTTCTGGGCCTGAAGCAGTGCCAGCTAGCCTTCAACAACGAGACAAGGCCACAGGGGTAAGGGGCTCGGGAGGGGTGACGTACTTTCTGCGGTCTGAAGAGGACGACGGCGACGGCAAAGGCGCGTTTTGCATCGTCGGAGCAGCTGCGCTCATGGCTGGCGGCGCCGCACCGTTGCCGGCGTTGGTGTCATAAGCCGGTGCATAATGAGGGTGGTGGTTATGGCGACCCGAGGCGGGCGGGGCGCCGGGAGGTGCTGAGGGATGCCGGTGGTGCCTGTGCTGGTGATGCGAGTCATGCACCACTGCTTGCCCGTACCCGGGCTGTTGCTGTGAGATTCTGGTAGGTTCCAAGCTGGACGAGGGCCCTCCTGCAACTGGGCCTCTGGATATAGAAAACACAGCGAGTTAGCAAGAACGCGGGTATGGGGAATGTCGTGGTGACTGATGTAGTAGTGGCAGCGTGTTCCCCTGGACAGAGATGGACGGGAGGATGCTTCGCATCAATGAGCAGCGATGAAGTAACGATGCAAATGATGATGATCTAAACAATCGCGATGCGCAGTTTCCAGGGGTAATGCCCTGGCCAGTTCAAGTGCGCACTAAGGAAGAGTAGAAAAAAAACAGCAACTCGGTACTTACGAGGAGGAGGAGGAAGAGTAGTGCGAGGAGGGAGTGTATTGCGAAGGGTGGTAGTACTGTGGGGACTGGTGACGGTGATGCTGATGATGGGCTTCAGGGTGCTGCTGAAGTGGCGGCTGCTGCTGGATCTGCTGTGAATGCAGTTGCGTCTGTTGCTGTCTGTGGTGTCTGGACGAGGAGTGTCGACGGGGCGAGTCGCCCATGATGCTGGAGACTCCAGGGAGCATGCTCGAGAGGAAGTCGTTTGCGTAGGTTTGGCAACCGGAGTGTTCTATGGGAGCCAGACCAAACGGCAGGCGATATTTATGCAAAAATGTTTACACCGAGCCGGAGTCTGTTGAAGTTGGCCCTGAAGGTTTATACTGGACGGGGATATGGCGAACAAGCGGGTTAACAGTGGAGAGGCATTGGGAACGACGCACGCCGGGGACATGAGCAAGGTGAATGAAGAAGAAGGAGGAGAAGAAGAAGAAAGAAATGCAGAAAAATTCAAGAGGAAAAGAAATCAACAGGAAACTCGAAAGAAAAAAAAATAAATATATAATGCAAGTGAAAAAATATCGAATGCCCAAAAGAAAGTACAAGAGCCAGTGCCCAAGTGCAGGCATAGAACATGAGAAATCCACGCTTGCAAGCACAAAACCAAACTAGTTTGCTGGCAAGCGCGCTCCATGCTCCACGAGTGTAATAATATTCCACGGGCCTTGAACTGGCTGTTGTTCAGCTCCGACAGTGCCTTGGCAGGTGTTGCAGATAATTATTCGCCTAAGACCCACTGCCCAGTACTGCCATCTCAAATGTCACCACCAAGCAGCCCGCTACCAAGCCACCACCACTGCGCCAGCTGGCATTCCATTCAGCCTAGCTGCAATAGGCTTTCAGCGGGTTCCGTCTGGCAAAAGATGACCCGTCGTTCCTTGCTGCGCTCGTAAAACGTGCAAACGACAGGCTCATCGCATTCATAGACCGGTGCTAAGTACATAATTGCTTTTGCCTTGACCTTGGGAATGTCATAACCTGGAAACGCAGGACCAAACTCAGGACCAGTCTATGGACCAATTCCAGTGCCATACCATCAATTCTGAACTTGTAGTTGGAGAATATTGACAATTCAAGGAAACGAGCTCTCTGCCAGCATGTGCGCTCAGTGGAAAGCAGCAAAGGGGCTAGCTAAGGAGGGGAGAGACTGTACCTGACGGCCTTGCCCGGCTCTATCAACGTTGGTATTGACAGTTTCAAGCTCGATCAATACCAATTCTTTCGTCGACCCAGAAAATCAAACGGGACTCGTATCCCAAAACCAATTGACGGGCTGCTTTACAAACTAGACCCTCTCTTCATTACTCTGTAAAATCTTCTGCTCGAAACTCGAATGTTTTTTCGGCAACAAGTGATACCATTTGTGTCAGAGCTTAATTTAAGTTGTCTGTATTCATAAATATCTAAACTCTTCGAATCGCAAGAGTAAGATACAAAAGCCTAAATTAATTTTCCGGGTTCCTACTTGGAGGCCTGAATTACATTTGGGTGAAAAAAACTGCGACCCATGTCCCTGTGACTTGCTATTCGCTTGCTCACTCTGAAAACTTGATCCAGGGACATTCCAACAACCAATCCAATGCTCGGCACTTGCAACCGCAACAAGAGCGACTTATCTTTGACCCGTACTGGTAGGCGTGTTTACAGATTTTGGATTTCTTTGCCGAAGAGCTTATGCTGTAAAGCGGTTACGTAATCTGCTCTTGGGTTGCCAAAACTCGGCCAATTTCAACTTGCACCAAGCCAGCAGTAGCTTAGCTTGCAAGCTTATTCCGCTTGACCTGCCAAGGGCCCCTCAGTTTTAGAGTGAAATGAGATGGATGCTCACTAGTTTCCTAAGAACTTAACTGGAGAACCATAAAAAAAACCTGCTCGTCGTCCAAAACTGGACGACTTTCATACCTTGTTGTATTCATCGCGGCCCACAAGGCGGGACTAGTGGCCTCCGTCTAGGGAATAGCTCTCTGGTGGACCGAAAGGTTTCGACGGCTTGATTGTGGGTTCTGCGTCATTTATTTTGTGTCTCCAAAACATGATTGCAACGGCGATCGCCGGTGCTGACAGGAAGCCTTGGCTACAGGAGACAGGTGTGGTGATAATTGCAGCAGTTAGGTACATGCCTGTGCCTTAGAGTTTCATAGACGACGAGAAAATTCAGAAGGGGCTTGTCATCAACTGAAAGGTTTACTTTACCAATAAACAGCAAATTTTAAAAACCTCATTTTAAAAAAATAAAATTATATAGTTACGGGTTGGTTAGCTGTTGGAGGGCCGTTACATTGATAACTTTAAAGTACAGCGCCCCACATGGTCCCCCATGAACTTAGTCAGTTAACGGCGAACTTACTTAACACCGCTTACGACCAATTCCGGGTGATTTTAAAAGTTACATGAGATGAATTGCTTGTAAACATTACAAAATTTATGAACCTGACGAGTTGATAAAAAAAAAAAAAAAAAAAAAAAAAAAAACATTCAAGTACCAATGCTGTGGAATTTTTCGAACCTAGCAACAGCTGTACCTCTCCGCTTTCATGTGAAGGCGCAAGGGTTTGTATCATCATCAATATTGGTAGCGGCACTACCAACTGTCGTTGTTGCTGCATTGGTTCAAATATGATGCTGTTTGCATGCGTGCGTGCAACTGGTTTGGCATGTATCCACAATGTTTCTAGTTCGCATATATTTTTTTCTTGACCGACCCAACCGCTGATGGGCATAATTTGAAAGTCTCCTACAGCTTCTGTGGGGGAGCGTTTATGGAGATAGATGAGTGCGCTGAGACTTTGTGCAAACACTGATTGATGGGCTCAATCTTGCTGAAATTATGAGAACCGCTTGGTTCTGCACTTTGGGTCCTAGGCGCCGGTGCAAAGCTTATGGCTAATATCATCTACGGCAATTCATTTCGCTTCTACAGGCCCGATTTTGAGAACTTTGCTACAGTTTTGATGGATGGAACAGATTCTCGTATAATTTCTTCAGGGGGACATTTACAACTGACTGTGAAACATGGAGAAAACACAAAGAACGAACTCTGTCCTTCAAAAATCCATCAACCGATAATAAATTCAATAAACAATTGGTAAATTGTAATCGATCTTTGGAACAACAATCCTGGACTGCTGGTAACAGAGAATTGTGGTATTCCACAGTAGGTCCTTCTGCTCAAGCTTGAAAATCATTGATCATCTGCAACGTTTTACCGGTCAAACCGTGCAATGCAGATTCACAGAGCACCAAACTCTTTTTCATGCAATGTCCTGCACTTGCATGTTCTCGTCTTCCATGCCAACAGGGCACTTAAAACATTTTGAAGAACAAAAACTGAAATAAAAATAAAGTGTAATAATAAATAAAACTGGATAAGGGGCTGTGCCATCATTTAAATTTTGAAGCAACAAGCCATGCTGTGCAAGTCTTCCCGTAGCGCCGTGTGATATGTACATGTTGTCGAAGAACGCGGCCCAAAGTAATAGAAGTGTGAGTGATGTTATGCTAGACGATCTCTGTCGCCGGGCCACAAAAACGTTGGATTATTGATACAGTGAAACCGTTACCAACTGGCATTTATGGCAACGCTCAACTCAATCGGGTTTTGCTTATCTTCAGCAATAGCTTTGAGAAAATAAATTCCTTGCCTTGAAGATCATTCAATGAAACATGTCGGTATCCTAGAAATAAATTGTTAGCTCGTTCATAAATATCCGCATTGAAATCAAACTTACCTTCGTTTAGATACTGCACACGACAAGTGCAACTTCCAAAAAGCCCACTCTCTTCCGTATTGATTCCAAATCGGATAAATGTGTAGGGATAGTTTTCGTCATCCACAATGCAGGTCCACACACTGTTCCAAACTGGATTGAACCCATTGTCTTGTGCAGGATCGGTCTTGAAGACAGACGACTTGCTGCTCTTGGGGTGCCCGTCTTCGGTGCTCTTGCTCAAAAAACGGGACCTCTTACTAGTTTTCAATTGATCCACATCTTCGGAATTTCCGTAAACTTCGATTGAAACCAAGGGATTAAACTTTTGATCCTCTTTGAGTTCCTCGGGCTTATGCAGGTGGTATGCTGACACAACAGTTACTCTCAAAAGCCATTTTCCTTTGGAACTGTTGTTTTTGGTCTGAAATGCGGGTTTGAGCACGTAGCCTGTAGAAGCTCCATTCAAAGGGAACATTGCGTCGTTCAGCTGTCTCCCACGATCTAAAAAAGTTAGCATAATATCCAAGCAAAAGTCATGAAACAATCAGAAACAATCAACTCACCATAAGTTTGCCAATTCAATGAAACCATTTGGGCCCCCCTTTTCCAATAAGGGATTGGGTCATAATTTGAAGACGAAAGTCGATAGCCGGATGGATAGGTGCGCAAAAGGTACTTTTTATTGTGCTTGATCAATTGTTGTTCAGCACTTTCGTCTTTAATCAACGCATTGATTTTGTCTTCGGAAAAAGAAAATACGTGATTGACGGTCTTTGAATTTGGAAGTGAAAAATTGCGGAACTTAATGCCTTGAGCATATACACCCAAGTTCCCCAGCTTGGCAGAAATGGCACGTTTGGTAGCATCTGCTCTGTTTGGTTTGACCACTTGGTCAGCAAGAGTCTTGGGCCCATTTTCTTCCAGCTCGCTGAATGAACTGTCTGTGGTAGAGCTATATGCTGTAGGTCCACTGTTTCCACCATCACTGCCATTTGAGAAAGTTTTGGTATCGTTAGGCTTCACAGTGCCGCACTTGACTTTGACAACAATGCGGTGCTCTAGGTCAGCGGGGCTTGGAAGAACTGCAACACCTAGGGCCAGCGGTTCAGTAACCAGTTTATCTCCAAACTGCTCCTTCATGATGTCCACCATTTTGTTTTGATTTTCAATGTTGCAGTGAACTTCCAGAGAAAGAATCAGGGGCAGAGGTGAAGCTCGGAAACCATAACGGTCAATGGCATCGATCACGCTAGAAAAGCTGACCGAAGTTGAAAATGTTCTGCCATGATTCACCACGGGTTCGTGGTCACCGTCCCATACGTCTATTTCGATACAGCGACATCCCTCTTCCAAGACTTGAATGTAAGGTTCAATTGATGACACCCCTGCAACCTGCCGACCCACAAGATACGTGTTGTGCGAAGACGAGATAAAGTAGTCTGTGAGAGGCCTTTTTAAGTCATCTTGCGGAGGAGATACTAGAGGCATACAGCTTTCCGACATGAGAAGTTCTGAGAATCCTTCCACCGTAACGCCAGAAATACCGTCTTCTTCCAAGGAAAACCGCTCAAACATGTGATCCAGAATTTTGTCGCTCAAGTGTATTTTTTGGCTCTCGGTGCCAAATTTAAGCAAGGCCTCTTTTGAGATACCCCTCGTCTCAGACCGGGGAAAGGTCATATCGGCTATTGTTGTGAAAATCGACTGAATTTCTGGTCGGACTTTTAGCATTTGAACCAGCTTTTCGAATTTGGAGAATGTCAACTGCCCATTAATATCTGGATCGACTTCAGCAAACTTTTTTCTCAAGTATGCTTGTGAACAGTAGATATAAAACTTTTTCAAAATCGCTTGAACATCTTCAATTGTAACACACTCTTCTTTGACTGTTGGGCTTGGGGCGGCGTATTTGGTCCAGTCTTCTAACAAAGCGTCTTGCGGTAGGCCGGGAATGCGGCATATGGCTTGTCGGTACAGGGCTAACCTTTTGAGTGTGCTCGAAAATAAGCGAAAGTCTTCTAGACTTTGCGCAACAACATGCAGCTGTCGTCGTCTATTTCGTGAATGTCTTTGATCATTGTACAAGATCGTTGCCCACCGTGGAGCTAATGCGTTGGAAACTTTGAGCGTCTCTCTGTAGTATCTTGCCTCTTCACCTTCTCTGATATCTTCTATCGAATCAATGGAGCAACGTGACGAGGACTTTGAGTCCCATGAGAGCTCAAAAGTCTGTGGGTTGATACGAAACATGCGTAACACCCGCTTTTTGTGTGTCACACGCATCATATGCAGACCTTGGATGAGTCCTTCGGGAACTTGATAGGGCAATTGGGCTGTTGTGTCATACTCAGGGTAAAGGGACTCAAGTGCGTCTGTTGCAGGCTTTACTTCATCGTCAGGACCTTTATCATCCAAGAAGACTTCAGAGTCAGAGCTTCGTTCCGCATAACCCACTTCTTTCCGCCGGCCTGGGATGGATCCTAAACTGCTGGTACGCTTCCGAGACCCACTGAGTCGACGAGCGGTACTTCTAATCGAGTTGGTACGCTTTGGGGTCTCATCGCTGGGTGTAGAGAGGATCTTTTCTTTGAGCAGCGAAAACTTAGACGACAAAGACGGCGTAGCGCGATTGTAGATTGTTAGCGGGAAAGTCAGCGCATGCGATATACGTTTCGGCGAAGGCTCTCTTTTTGTAGGACTAGCCATTAGCCGTGGTGAGTTGATTTCTGCCATCTCGTTGGCTGGGCGTCGGTCTTCAAGCGCCGTTGGAGCCCTTTGTCCTTCACGGAACGTGCTTAGTCAGGGCTAAGGGCAAAAGCGAGAAGAAAAGCCAAAATACGTATAAGCGGCCTGCCCGGTACACTACTGTTGAGACTCGAGAGGTATCCGATGGTGTGATAGTCAAGTTGGTCGCGTCGATAGGGCAGGTAGTTCTGGATGTTGCTTGTTCAGACCGAAACAAAACGTTCAATGGCAACGTTCCATGACGAGTCGAGACCTAGAAAACGCGAATGTGACATGGACGTGGAGCAAGTGTCCCACAATAGCTCTCAATGTAGGAATTTGGAGACTAGACCAAAACAACAAGGAAAACGGTCTCAAAGTTGGTGGCTAAAGAAATGGGTTCAGAAGAGAATTGAGTTACTATGTACAAAAAAGAGTACCAGAAAACTCGTGAAAATCGAATTTTGTCTCTCGTCCATGATTGATATGTTCCGAGAGCGCGATCAGACACGTCCTTCGTCTAAGAGCACGGCACTCATGCCTTCCAGGCCAGCCTCCGCCTCTGGGAATGCTCAGAAGTCGGCGAGCAGCAGATTCGGTCCGTCCAGGGCCAAATTAACTTTCGCTCTGCCCTCAGCCAAGGCACCTTCCTCGGTACATTCTCCGCGTGCCCTAACCCCCTCTCCACTTGACGAACTTGCGCTTCTCTCTGGCATTGAACTTGGCTCTTTTCACAGCATTCTACCTGGCATTCGCGGCAACCTCAATGTCTTCTGTAGCGCGACCAAAGCCGTGGGAGGTTGCATCGGGTACGTCTGCTGCAGCTGCTTCTGGTCAACAAACTACTCCTTCTTCTGCGGCATCCCCGACAGCGAACGCGGGCTCTGATACTTCTCTGGACGCGCCGGCTATTCCAAATCGCCCCACGTCTCTAGCCACAACAACTCCGGGTGTCAGTTCTTTTGGCTCTTCTCCATACAACAGCATGACTACCTCATATGGCGGCTATGGTGGCCTAGGGTCTTCGGGCTACGGCGGCTACGGCTCTTATGGTGGATATGGATCTTATGGATCAGGTATGGGAGCTTATGGGGGAGGTTACGGAGGGTACTCTAGGTATGGATCTGGAATGTACGGTAGTGGCTACGGCATGTACAACAGTGGCTATGGTATGGGTGGCATGGGCGGTATGGGTGGCGGCATGAACGGCATGGATCCGAACCGACCTGGCTTCGAAAACGGTACTATGGCTACTTTCCATTTGATTGAGTCTATTGTGGGAGCCTTTGCTGGCTTTGCCCAGATGCTTGAATCGACTTACATGGCCACGCACTCTTCGTTCTTTGCTATGGTATCCATGACTGAACAGTTTGGTCATCTGCGCAACTCACTAGGCTCCATACTAGGCATTTATGCCATTCTGAGGTGGTTGAAAAAAATCAGTGCCAAAATCCAAGGCAAGCCTGTTCCTACTCTTGACGACGAAGAAAATTTACAAGCTCTCACTACCAAGGAATCGCCAGATCAAGAGGCTTCGTCCGACGGTCAAACATTGACCAAGTCACAGCAACTTTTGGGTCCTCGCCCTTCTTACACGCCTCTCTTAGTCTTCTTGGCCGCAGTCGTCGGTCTTCCATACTTGATAAGCCGCGCTATACGGTCCTCTGCCCAGGCTACAGAACAGGCGAGACTCTTTGATGAATTTGGCAACCCCAGACCTCAATACAACTCCCCCCAAGAATCTCTGCACTGTAACTCTGCCCCACCTCCTAACCCCGAACACACTGAATTCTGCCGCGCCCTCTACGATTTTGTGCCTGAGAACCCTCATCTCGAGCTCGAACTGCACAAGGGAGACGTTGTGGCTCTGTTGGCAAAGCATGACATGAACGGCAATTTTTCGGATTGGTGGCATGTTCGCACCCGCGATGGCCGTGACGGCTATGTCCCCGCTACGTTTATTGAAATTCTCCCTGCACCGAAACCCAGCATCTGTGAACCCACAGCGCCCAACCTCTTCAGTGTAGAGGAGTTTCAGCGAAGTGCGTTTCAGAGCTGAGCAGCAGACTTGAAACGAAACTTCCATTTTATTTAGATGCCCCCATTAATGAAACCAAATGTACATTTTCCAAGCATACTTACTTGAGTTCCAGTTCCGGCACTTGTAGAAACGTGCTCTTAGTTCCAAACTTCCAATGCTGTCGGAAGACCCTGACGTTAATGATGTAATCAGTTACGTAAATCCCATTCCGATCTAGACTTGATTCGATTTTATAAAACTCTTCAACTCAAACAGCAATTCCAAGCATTTCAACCGCTTCTTCGCGCTTCTCCTCTTTTGGTGATCAATTCTTTGCATGTACACCTGAAATAATTCAGCTGTAGATTTCTTGTTCCGACATTCTTTCGCACGCCGTACCATGGTTTGCTTTGCACGCGTCTGAACACAACCGAACATGACTACACGACGCTCTGCATCGCGTTCAAAGGCGCCCCCCTCATATCAGCATCCAGAGGTTTTCAGCACCAACTGGCACTGGCGCACCATTTTTCTTTTTTCCATAGTTCTGAAGACTTACTTCTCCCTCTCGCCCAGCTATATACACCCTGACGAGCACTTCCAGGGGCCTGAGTTATTAGCAGATCATGTTCTTGGCTGGGCAACGAAGCGCACATGGGAAACCACAATTGACACTCCTGTGAGGTCCTACTTTGTGGCCGGTATTGTGTATGGACTACCCATGATGTTTATTGAAACAATGTTCGCCTCCAGCACAATTGATCCCATCCGCGTGCTCTACTGCTTGAGACTGGTATTTGCACTTGGTAGCTGGATCTTGTCTGACATGGCAATTGACCGCCTCACTAGAACCAAGCAGCATCGCCTTGCTGCATTGTTTTTTTATGCTACCTCGTACGTCAGCTGGACATACCAGTCTCACACTTTCTCGAATTCGGTCGAAACAGTGGTTCTTCTATGGTGCCTACTCATCATCCATGAACTGCAAACCAAAAGACCATCTTGGTGCCATCGCCTCGCAGATGCAAGTCTTTTAGGTGCATTAGTATCTTTTGGAATTTTCAACAGAGTGTCCTTCCCAGCCTTTCTCATTATCCCTGGCCTAAGGATTCTTCCGTGGCTGTTGAGAAACCCAATGGCACTCGTAGCAATGGGGTTTGCATTTGTGATCACCTCCATAGTCGCAATTTACGTGGACACAGTATTCTATTCTGTCATCAATAACCTGGATGGAGCTACAACTACTGTCACGGAAACAATCACACAATTCATGGACGAAGCTAATGTCATGGCCGCTGCTCCAAAAGATGCTAATCTGGTTATCACTCCACTGAATCTTTTCTTATACAATGTGGACTCTTCCAATCTGGCAACTCACGGTTTACATTCTCGCTTTACTCACTTGTTTGTGAACTTGCCAGAACTCATGGGCCCTGCCTTGATTCTGCTTATTTCTACAAAGTATCTAAGGTCACTTCCTTTGCAGTCGGCGCTTTCTGGTCTGGTGGTTTTGTCTCTCGTCCCGCATCAAGAAGGCCGGTTCATCATACCCGTGATTCCTTTATTGTGCTGCTGCTTGGACTTTTCCATATTGCAAAAGTCCAAAGTGTGCTACAAATTATTCTTTGCAGTATGGTTCGTTTTCAATATTTTGATGGCCGGGCTAATGGGAATGTTTCATCAAGGGGGGATTATTCCAGCACAAACTTTTATCTCATCATTGACACATAACGATCAAAGCTTGAGTGTAGCCTCAGGCAGTTTGGACTTGATATGCATATGGTGGAAAACTTATTCGCCGCCGATCTGGCTTTTGGGAAAGCCTGTAGGAACGGTTGAAGTTCTCAGTCCCAAACCACACAGAGAGGGTGACGATGCTCACCGATATGAACCCATGTTTCAATTTTTGACAAATCTTGAAGATACCTTAGAAACTTTGCCTGAATTTTCCGCCGTTGACCGGCCTTCCAAGCGCTTGCATCTTCTACCAGCAGATTTGCCAGCCCACACATCCCAGAATGATTCAGGTGCGGTATCAAGCATCGCTGGCAATAAAAATCATCACTCTCGCATCACCGTCATGGATGTTATGGGGGCTCCTCGGGATATCCTGAACGAGCTGGTTTATCGTCTGGCAGTGGACTCTAACCAGAGCAATTTGCGGGCGCTCATCATTGCTCCTATCGCGGCTTTCCAAATGAACCCGAATCTTGGCAACCGAGGAGCATCCTCCTCAGCTCCTTACACGCTTAATCCTCTTTGGTCAACGCGCATTCACATGTCACTTGATGATTTAGATTTCAGTGACTGGCTAAGCTTGACTCCTGGATTAGGGGTCTGGGAGATTTCTACTTGACGTTGATAAAGCAGAAGCGTCATTTGTAAATATGTGGTAAAAATAAACGAAGTCATTATGTATTAATAAGTAACGTACATGGTCATCAAATAAATATGTCTAGGAAAGTATGTAAATGTTTGCTCTACAGCAAGCTCATTGTACTTGGTTCAACTGGCTGCATAGTCTCGTAGGTGAATCAAGTGTGGTGAACCTTCAGGCTGTACTGCCACTTCTGCTGCTAGCAAGAACCTTACAATCAGGTCGGTTGAAGAGTTCAACTCAGTGCACTGCATTTCATCTGGCGTGGATTGTGCCAAGTTGTTCAGCAGAGACAACAACACTATCTGCAATCTTTGCGCTATCTGTCTATTATCACTAATATCAACGTCCTCTTTACTCGCTGCTTCTGTGACGGACAAAGTGACCTCTGCAAATTTGGGTTTTTGGTGATGAGGCTCTGACGGCGGCGCGAATGGATTCTGAGTCAATGCTTTGGACTGGTCCAGTGAAGCTATAGCTGGAAAAGTGTGCGCTTTCAAAGCAATATGGGAACTTAGATGCTGCTTGATTGTATATCGCAGAAATCCCATAAGTTGTTTAGTCTCTGCGTCAGCCAACCCTTTTCTGGTTTCAATGGCTGCTGAGATCCATTCATAAGTCAGTCGCGTCTCACTACCTTCAACCAATTGACGTTCGCGCTTTCCTGTGAGCTCTGTTATCGTACTCAACTCAGCAACGAGCTTTCTATTGAATTTGACGTCGTCTTCGAGTTCTCTCACTGCTTGTTGGAATTTCCGCCGCGTCTTGATCAAGGAGTCAATGTGTCTTTCTAGGTGGTCTGCTGCCACTGCAAAGTTCAATGATCTCTCTGGCAGTTTGGCAATACCTCCATTGGCGATATATGATTTTCCTTGCACGCTCTCTTCGAGTGCTCTGATTTGAGACCTGAGTAGTAACACTTCATGGCTATATATCTTGCCATCGCTACCTCTTTCACGCCCTGCATGGTTGATTATACGCTTAGTGTGCCAGATCAATATGTTGCTCAGTTCTTTTGACAAATTCGGCTTGACATTTTGGGCTCCTCTTGGTGCAGGTCTTTCCAGCTTGAGCGTTTCTTTCATTAAAGCGACGCGTTTTCTTTTCGTTTTCAGCAAGGCGTCAACTTGAGATTTGTATTCAGGATCCATATCTTGCATTCTCGACGCGTGGTCGCGTAGTAATGCTTGCCATTGGTCTTCAGTCAGTGCAATGTCCTCTTTAGCCCCAGTTGATTCTAGGTTTTTGGCATTGGTTGCCGTAGAAGTTGCCCCTAACACTGTATATTTTTGTAACACATTTTGGATAGATGTATTTGGCAATCTTTCGTGTAGCGGCCGTTCTTTCAGGCTGGTCCCCTGTGCGCCGAAGTCTGGTGCATTGGGAAAGCTCATGACGCGTCGAATCACGTCGTTTTGTTGATGCGGGCTCAATAAAGGGAAGTTGAATCAACTAGCAACAAAGACAGAAAGTCGAGGCATGCTCAGATATCTAAGATTTTTTAATTGAACAAGGAACTGATAGTTACTGGGGTGCTGAGGACTTGAGTCGCGGTTGACTATGCTGAAAAAACTGTTTTGTTAGTGGGAAAGTTGATTTCAACTGCTTCCTTCTTTTTGCTCTATTCCCAACTTGATTTCGCATTTCACGCATGACGGACGTGGACGAACTGTACTTCTTCGACTACTCGAAGTCTAAATTGTAAGATACAAGATATCATTGGCCTATGAGAACATAACTAACTCTGCCATAGGGCTGATCTTCAAGTCTCGTCTTCTTTTGAGGAAATCACGGAAGGCTTGAACAAGTTCATAGCTTGGAAGAACCAAGTAGCTCTGATTACAGATCACAACTCTTCACCGTTGTCATCTCCAGTGCCTGCGTTAGAATCAGCACTAAACCAACTAGATCTCTTAATATCACAAGCTGCACACCATGATACAGTCAGCAAAAATTGTGCAGCTATCACGGACCTGTTGGCCAAATCGCTAGCCCCGCTAGAAGGAGAGTGGATATGGTACGAAGATGAATTCACAAAATCTTTCAACGCTAAATGGACGTCTCAGAGAGAGTTTATGCAGTCGGCTGTTCCGCTTCTACTTGTCGTCAGTATACATTGGCTAAAACTGGCTAAACAATTTGATGCGAGCGTCAATACCAAACTAGTGCAGAGTCTCATGTGCTACGCCATTAACGACGGAACCTACCCATGGACGCTATCCAACGCCCATCCTGGTAATGAGAAACTTGCTAAGGCAGTTTTACAAGCTGTTCAACCTTTTTGCGAGGATTCCAGCTTCCGATCAATACTTTTTCAAATCATAAAGCCTGTATTTGTCAAGCACTCAACACACCATTCGGTCTCAGCAGCTGGCCGTAAACTCATGACGCCTGAGTCATATTCAAGCAACTTCACATTTTCTTACCTACCGGAACAAGACTCTAAACGCTCTGCGAGTCACTCATGGCGCACTCAACATCAGTATTGCCTCACACTTTTTGAAATCTTCATTGCCCACAGCACCTCGAGTGAACTCCAAGAAAACTGGGCTTTTATAGTTCCGTGCGTGCTAAACATTATTGACGATCACAATCCCGGCATCAAGCGCAAAGGAGGGGATTTGGTGGACAAGGTAGCCAATAATACGTCTGCTTCTTTCTTCAAGCAAACAGGTGTTGCACAGGTTTTCTGGAGTGCGTTAGAGCCTACCTTGGCGTACTTGCCACCGTCAACGCCGGCCAATGTATCTATACCTTTGACCACTAGTAGTTACAAAGCCATGATGGCATTGTCTTACTTGTCAAAAGAAAACCCTCATCAACTGCATCACAAATACTTCCTAGAGGGCGTTCTCACGGGCATTTCGCACGCCCATAACCACACGGGAGCATTGGTGAATTTTATTACCATCTCTACCGATTTGGTGTCGAATCACATGAAAACATACACTACTCCGCATTTAAAAAGTCTCGTTGCAATCGTCACGGGCACCCTTTGCGACCCGTTTGTTACGTTCTCTCCAAAGCTTGTTATAGCAACATGCGAGTTGGCAGAAGCAATCATTAAAGCATGCTGGTTCAAGATTATTGAGTACAGGTATGACTTATTACGAGGTCTTGTCACGTTGTCGAAAAGAATAGCTGGAGACTCGGAACAAGACGCTCAATTAGACCAAACCGAAAGTCAGCTGCTCAGGACCCACGCTCGGACCGTGCTCACTTTGCTGAATCAAGCCGTTGAACTAAATGCAGATTCCAAGGACAAAGTAGCAGGTATCGAGAATTTTCCAAACGAATTACAAGCACTGCAAACAAAAGAACCTGCTTTCGCTGCCAGTCAGCAATGAAATGGTCATAAATAGGTTTGATTCGTATATGTATATAGATGGGAAAGATTATTTTTAAGTAAGAAATGAAGATGTGCATTACTTACAGAACACCAAGGAAATCTTCCTTAATTGTTCCACTTTGTTTTGTTAGCAATACTGTAAAGACAGCAGAAAAAATATGAGAGTAGGTGAACTTACATGGCGACCATTTGGCCCACGTCGGCACGCACACCGGCAATCTTAAGACGCAGCCTACTGCCCTTCTCTATAGCCTGGTCCTCGGAAACGTATGCTGGTGGGTTGGCGGTAGGGTTATAGGTCATGTCTGATGGGATCAACTATCAAACTTTTGTTAGCGCGTCCGGGTCTTGATCCATAAAATCAGGTGCACACTTACATGCTGCGAGATGAAAACTCTCAAAGGACCAACGTCCACGAAGATACCGTGGTTGTTCACAGTAGTCACAATTCCGTCCACGACCTCGCCCTTGAACGGCCGCCAGACAATGGCTCTGTATTTGACCTCAAACTCGGCCGACCCGCTTCCCGGGATCACGCGGCCCTTACCAATGTCGATTTTCATACCGTCCATCACGCAGATAATGTATCCAAACTGACCTGTACATGTGCCCTCCACGTCCTGTAACAGCTTGGCCTTGAGCATCTGTGACATGCCTGGTCCAAACGACTTTGGGGGCAGGGTGAGCTTGAGTGATAAATCCTTCTACAAAATTGTTAGCGTGCTGTCCAGGTGCTACAAGAGAGACCATCTTTGTGCACTGGGCATACCAGAAAAAACATGATTCCGAGGTGTGTTGAATATTAGCGGTGCTGTTTGGGTCTTTAATAAATATGGCGAGTGCAAGTCAATTGATTGTATAGACGAGACCCGTGTAATGACAAAATAATGCGTCTTGAATCTTTTTTTTTCAGGCGGTGATGCAGCTATCGCTGGAATTGGTGGTGTGAAAGTCGAGGTCGTAGGACTTGTGCGAACTTGGTCTGTTTGGCAGAGCGCAAGGAAGAGCTTGTTTCTAATGGCAACGGCTGGTCTAAAAGGGCTGCTGAGCGTTGCACTGAGGCATGTAGTGTTCGTGAAAGCTGGCAAAGGTGGGCCCGGTCGTCTAGAGTGAGTGGTGGATCAGGTGCCAGAGAAGTCTGTTGCAAAAAGTCGCGATCCTTGACGCGTCCTACATTAATGGTGGGTTGAAAAATTCCAGATCCTCAGCGCAAGCCGCGTGTCGCAACGTTGTGCGACTTGTGCCGGTTCAGTCGTTCCAATTTCCAAACAATCCGAATTGGGGTTAGGTCAATAACTGGCACGGCTCAAAAAAATTATTCACGTGATCTCATGGACCAATTTTTGAGTTTTTCCAGGCCGGTGTTGACATCTGATCCAGTGAATCACCGCTCATCACCACCAGCGCTGTGACGGGCGGTTACCACCGGTGACGCCTCGCTACCGTCTGCGCCAGGATTTCAAGCGACGCCGCGCCTTTTCTTACTTGGTTCCCCCACGTTCGCGCACTTTGAAAGCAATATCTGTGCGCCCAAAACACCCGTCGGCCGTTCAGGGCAAGGGCGCGTTCAGTGAGCCGGCGGCCCCCATACTCCGTCCTCGTCCATAGTTCAGTGGAAAACACGGCTGGAAACCCTCCACAAACGACCTTTGCTTGAACCTCGTTCACGGCTTCTTGACCGGGTTTGTTCTTTATATAAATACCGTTAAAAGGCCGGTCTGTCTGGTGGAATTTTTTTTTTTTCCTTCTTCGGTTCTAGTCCAATAACACGCACCATGACTTTCACTACCTGCTTGAGGACAATCAAAGGACTGCCAGCCAAGTCGCTGGTGACGAAGCGCGCCTTCAGCTCCAAATTGCTGCACATCTCGCCCGAGGTGAAGCAGGCTCTTAACGACAACACTCCTGTCGTGGCCTTGGAGTCCACCGTCATTACCCATGGCCTCAAGTACCCCGAGAACTTGGAGTTTGCCCTTGCCGTCGAGCAGACTGTTCGTGACAACGGAGCCGTGCCCGCTACCATTGGTTTCTTTGAAGGAAAGGGAGTTGTTGGTGCCAGCCAAGATCAGCTTTCATACCTGGCTGAGGCCATCAACAACCCTGAGATCAAGCCTACTAAGGTCTCGAGACGTGATATTCCCCACGTCTTGTCCAAGAAGTCCTTGGGTGGCACGACCATTGCTGGTACCATGATCCTGGCCAAGATGGCCGGAATCGACGTTTTTGCTACTGGTGGCCTCGGTGGTGTTCACAGAGGTGCAGAGATCAACTTTGACGTCAGTGCTGACCTTGACGAGCTAGGACGCACTCCTGTTGGTGTCGTCTGCTCTGGCCCCAAGAGTATCCTGGACATTGCCAAGACCATGGAGTACCTCGAGACCAAGGGTGTTCATGTTTCTACCATGGGCCCCAAGGGAACAAACGTGCCTGGATTTTTTGCCCCCGACTCCGGAGTCCCTTCGCCATACAACTTCCAGACCCCCAAGGATGCTGCCGAGATCATTTGTAAGTATTGAAAACCTGTGGCAAGCATCATGTGTGATTTTACTAACTCAATAGACGCAAACAAGGAGTTTGGACTCAACACTGGATCAGTGTTCTGCGTCCCTGCTCCTGCTGATATCTCGCTTTCTCGCGAGTTCATTGACAGTGTCATTGCTCAGGCTCTGGCCGATGCTGACGCTCAAGGTATTGCTGGCAAGGAAATCACGCCTTTCCTACTCGGCGCCATCATCAAGGCTACTAACGGCGAGTCTCTGAAATGCAACGTCGGATTCCTTCACAACAACGCTCGCGTCGGCGCCCAAATCGCAATAGAACTTGCTAAGCTAAAGGTATAGTTTACTCTATTGTTTACCTTTCTCGAACTTTTTGCTGTCTTATATTGGAAATAATGCTAAATGGAATCTCATTCTCTTTTTATTGCTTGTAGGGTACTTCAAGTAGCGAAATCATTGGCAGCAGTATAATCAGCAACAGCATATTCGACAAGACAAAAACAGCATCAAATGCCCAGGTTCCAGAGCCAGCAATCGCAAACGAACTAACGCAAGTACCTACAACCGCCGACTGTGTCGTAGTAGGTGGTCTTGCCATCGACGTTACTTGCAACATCAACACACCCGCAGACAAGGTCGTTCCCTCGTCATACCCTGGTACCACTGAGCGCACACTAGGTGGCGTTGGCCTCAACATTGCGAAGGCCAGTGCATTTTCTGGTTTCAAGAGAGGTCTCAGCACCAGACTTGTTTCAGCGATTGGCAAGAACGAGCTTGCTGAGGTTAAATCTGGACTCGAGACAGAGGTGCCGGCCCCCGTTAAGTTTGACGAGCAAGGAATCCTTGTGAGTGAAACAGAGCGTACTGCGCAATACATTGCCATGCATGATAGCAAGGGAGACCTGATCGTTGCTTGTGCAGATATGGATATTATCAAGAACATGGACCCTGAATACATTAAGTCGCAAATCGAAGCCGCACGACCATCAAGTGTGCTGATTGACGGTAATATTGGACACGATGCCAAGTTGGCAGCTGTCCTTGCTGCCCGCTCTGTGAATGCTCTTGTGGGTTTTGAACCTACCTCTGTTGAAAAAGCTGCCGGGATTGCAGGTACGCCTTTTGGAAAGCGTGGGCAAATTCTCAAGCCAGTTCCCCATCACACCGTTGATTTCTCGACACCCAATGTCTACGAGCTTTCGTCCATGCATGCCAAGCTCCAGGACAATGAGTACTTTGATGTCGATGGCTGGTTCCCCATTGTCGACGCATTGAACCTAGGCACATCGTTCCGCAACCGCATGGAGCTTTTCACAAAAAGCGTACCCGAGATTGAGGGTATTCTCACTAACGGCATTGCCCAAATGGCCGTTCAGATGCTCCCTTACATTCCCAATCTCTTTGTCAAGCACGGTGCCCGCGGCGTCATCCTGTTCCAGCTCCTACTTGACGACGCCACCATTTCCCGCCAACTCGGCCAGCTCGGCCCTAACGCCAGCAGCAGCTACGACATTGACGCCAAGTCCAACGTCGTCAGCGCGTTTTTCCGTGGCCGCGCCGGCACCGAAACCGGTCTCCTTGTGCAACACTTCCCGGCCATTTCGACCGACCCAGTGAGCATTGTGAGTGTGACGGGTGCAGGTGACACATTTTGCGGGGTCTTGTTGACGGAGAGCGCTACCAACAAGGAGTGGCTATACAGCCCCAAGGAGAAGGAAGCCGTGTTGGCTTACGCCCAGAAATGTGCAAGCTTGACTATCCAAAGTAAGGACAGTGTGAGCACCGAGATCATTGATCTGTTGAAGCGTAATTAGTTATTTTTTTTGAAAATGTTATGTGATTGTATAAAAAAGCATAAGGTGGGCAATTAGTTTGTACAGTAACCTTGCACCAAGTATTGAATTGAATTGAATTAGATTTCACGCCTACTCTGTCATCTCAATCAAACTGAATTACACACATTGTTTACATTAACTCTAAAAGGCCTTTTTTACAATTTCGTGCTAGAGCTTGTCCTCTCGCTTGAGTTACCTAACACCCGGTTCGCGCTTCAAACGCGCTAATTTTGTTTACTTCCCAAGTCCCAACCTTACAACCTTTGATCCCTCCAACACACAAACAACAAACCTAGTTCACTACACAAAAACAGCAACAATGGAGAACCCACACGAGCAAGTCCAGAACGCGCTTTTGGCTCGTATCATCAATAACGTCGTACGTCTGTTTTTGTTTCAGTTTTGGGATATTCATTCATAAAGAAAAAGCTAACATCTTTTTGTACAGGAGAAACTCAACGAGTCCATGGAAGACGTCAACAAGACGCTACAGGTACGCGTTTGAAAGACTTATTTATGCTGAACTAACACGATTTAGGATATTAACAGAGACAATATGAACGTTGAGCTGCTCTCGCAAATGTGGGAGAACTACCAGCGCAACGTGCTTTTCCATTTGGAGTCGACCGGCCAGCTCCAGAAGCCCATCTAAAGGGTGCGCGCATGCCCGTCCTTTTGCTTTTTTTTTTTTTTGAACGACTTGTTGATGACACGAAATGATTTATAAAGAGATACTTGAATTTATTTATTTGCTTCTAGAAAGTAGCTTATGCTACATTAATACACGAATGGTGAAATAAAAGAGAAAAGAAAGAAAGAAAGAAATGCGACCACGAGAAGAAAAACATCTACAAAACCTAGTTTTTGTAGGAACCGAGTCCGCCGGCAGGCATACCGGAAGGTCCAATAGAGCCGGCCTGCTGGCTAACATGTCTCGCAGCAGGAGCTGCGTTGGGGTTCATGTTGGCGTTGGCGTTGGCCGCGGCATTAGCCGCTGGGGCGGCGTTAGCAGGCGGGCCAGGCTGAGCCGACGAGTTTTCCTTCAAAGCCAGGAGCTGCTTGGCCCTGAACGACTCGTAGTGGACATGGGCCGTGGTGTCAATAAGGTCCTGCAACCGGGTGGAGATTAAAAAGTTGCGCAAGTGGGTAAACTCGCAGTGCGACTCGTCCTCAACGTTGATGACCCCCCAGCGGGTCTTGCGGCCCCTGACCTCTCGGCCGTTGACAAGAAGAGTCTTTTCGGAGCCCACAATGGCAAAGGGGAGCATGCTCTTGACTTGGGAGTTGAAGTACTTGTCGTCCTCGTCGTACTCTTCGTAGCCGTCGGTCGGGTAGAGGCGGAGCTTGTGGTAGGCAAACTCGTCCTGGAGGACCTTCTTGAACGCCTCGCGCTCGGCCAGAGTCATGGAGTCGGACTTGGCAATGACCGGGACGACGTTGGCAGTCTCGGTCAGCTTCTTGAGCACAACAATGTCAATGGGCTTGAGACCATGGCCCGTGGGCTGAATGAAGAAGAGAATGCAGTGGACACGGGTGTCGAGCAGGTACCTCTCCCTCTGTGCAGTGAGCTCCTTGCGGAGGTACTGTGAGTGCTGGTCCTTAATGTACTTGACAATAGGGTCCCAGCACTTTTCATTGTTGACCTGGTCGCCGTAGCCCGGTGTGTCGATAATGTTCATCTTCAATCGGACGCCATTCTCCTCAATGACATGCGAGACGACCTTGATGTTGGGGGTCTTGGAGAAGTCCTCCATGGGGTTGGTGCGTCCAGAGCTGGAGGCCAGGTGCGACGCAAAAAGAGTGTTGACAAGGGTGGTCTTGCCGAGCCCGGACTGGCCCACGACCATGAGGTTGAACTGGAACCCACGCTTGAGCAGGCGGCGCTCAATCTGCTGGGTGATGGAGTCAAAGCCCACATGAGTGGTAGGTGTAACTACTGAAGCCATGTCTTTAGGAGGGAAGGTATTCGTGGTAGCTGCTGCTGCTGGTGCAAGTGAAAGGTGAAGATGACGGTGAGATCAAGAGCGCGGTTGCGATATTGAAGGGGGTCATGGAGTAAATGGAGTAAAACATGGCCAGTGTTGCCGGGCTCTTGTTGGCTGAGATACTTTGGCCAAGAGCACAAGGTGGATGTTGTTTTTTTCTCCGCGTCAACAGAAAAATTCCATGGAGACGGG
This sequence comes from Geotrichum cucujoidarum, assembly GCA_030566025.1. Lineage (NCBI taxonomy): Eukaryota > Fungi > Ascomycota > Dipodascomycetes > Dipodascales > Dipodascaceae > Geotrichum > Geotrichum cucujoidarum. Next base: position 43,733 of record JAJMHN010000004.1, on the reverse strand, counting down.
ACAGACAGGGAAATTTGGGGTGAGGCGGGATCTCGCCGTCCGAGAGTCCCGGGGAAGTGCTGGCGTGTATAATCATGAGTAAGCACTGAGCAGTGAGATCTTCAGTACTGAGCTATTATCAGTAAATTAAACTAAATTTCGAGGCACAATCGCGCCATGGGATTACAAATGGAGGTGGTTGAAACAATGAAACGAGAAACAGCGCCAGTTGGTGAGGGTGCTGTGCTGGCGGTCGTTTGTCAACATGACTGACCCGTGAGTAAGGCCGCACTCACCACTGTCCCACCACGTAGCACCAGTGGTTCCCCACCAATCCCACCCTGCCTGTCTCTGCGCTGGCCGCTGAGTTTGCAATCGCCGCGTAAGAATTGGTCATGGCGAGCGCGTCCCAATCGGGCAAGCAAGCTTGTTTGTAATTTTTTGTCATGGCAGAATAAGCAAAATAAGCAAAATAAGCAAAATAAACCACTCTGTCATGGTTTGGTAAGCAGATAAACCGCAGTAAACCACGCTAAACTAGTAATCCGCGGCTGGGTATGGCGTTTGTAATTCTTTGTCATGGCGGGCAAACTGCGCTAAACCACGCCAAACCGCCTTTCCAAACCACGAGTTGCGCTCTGAACACGCTTCCTCCTTCGACCTTGTTCTTTCTAGCGAGCAGCGCCAGCAAAAAAGTATAAATTCGTTTGCAATTCCGGCCGTTGCTTCTTTTTTCCCTTCTTCTCATCATCATCTCCTTTCTCTCCACTCAATTTACTCACAACTACACAGCAACAATGGCCAGAGTCGCAATCGTTTACTACTCCCTCTACGGACACATCCGCAAGCTTGCCCTCGAGGCCAAGGCCGGTATCGAGTCTGCTGGCGGCAAGGCTGACGTTTACCAGGTCGCCGAGACCCTCCCCGAGAACGTTTTGCAGCTCATGCACGCTCCTCCCAAGTCCAACGACCCTGTTGTCACTCCCGACATTCTCACCCAGTACGACGCCTTCCTCTTTGGCATCCCCACCCGTTTCGGTAACTTCCCTGCCCAGTGGAAGACCTTTTGGGACCAGACCGGCGGCCTCTGGGCCAAGGGCGCTCTCCACGGCAAGTTTGCCGGTGTCTTTATCTCTACTGGCAGTGCCGGTGGTGGCCAGGAGACCACTGCCATCAACTCGCTCTCTACTCTTGTCCACCACGGTATAATTTACGTGCCCCTTGGTTCCAAGAACACCTTTGGCCAGCTGAGCAACGTCACCGAGGTCCACGGTGGCTCCCCCTGGGGTGCTGGTACCTTTGCCGGCGGTGACGGTTCCAGACAGCCCAGCGCTCTCGAGCTCGAGGTTGTCAACATTCAGGGCAAAACCTTCTACGAGACCGTCTCCAAGTTCCAGTTTTAAGCAATTGGACCGCGTTTTGCAGTACATTGATTTATCCCAGTTATCTAAAGTTTTATAGGAATAAAGTAGAATTAGTTTTATATCCGTGATTGTAGAAGCAATGGCAAGGCTGAAAGGGTGCACCTCTGCTATCTACGGGAAAGTCGGCTGAAAAAACACCGTTCTACCCCAGATGCTCGGGTATACTCTAAACTTATAGCAGCACCCTGTTACAATAGACTACTTCTTCAAGAGCCCTGAGTACGAGCTAGTCACTCGTGTGTAGTAGCCTTCTGTGGGGGCTGTTTCCACAGCTGTCATGTTACCTGCCATACAAACTGCGCACTGTATTTTCAAGCCTAGACCGGGGCGTCATTGGTCGGCCGCCACCCTTTGACGACGGACCTGCGGTGTTTGAAGTACGCTGGTCGCCTGCGTCGCAGTAAACTGCTCATTGACTCGGCTGCCTCTGCTGCTGCCGGTGCTGCTGCCGGTGCTGCTTGCCAGGCTTTGAAGCCGTTTGTCTTGGCTCTTGGGCGTTGGGCTGCCTTTCCCAAACGGGCCTGATTTTAGATTGATCACGCGCGTGTGATTGGCTGACACCTACAGACGAAGGGAATACGCGCTGGGCATTTTTCATAAAGTAACTAGCGGAAAAGCAATAAACCGTGCGTGGACTGCCTGGCGTGGAATTACAGCCGGGCCAAGACGACAAGGCCAATTAATAATGGCGCGGGTGGTAATAGTCATTGCAAGCAGGCCGACGGACCTGAACTTGACGCTGAGGTTCAGCCTGAACTCGACGACTCCACAGCTCCACGCTCGTCCACCAGCGCCAGAGTGCCGCCACCGTTTAAAGTGCAGATTAGCCTCAGATCAAACCGCAGAACCCGCCGGAAACCGATCCGGATTTGCGTGCACCGTTGCCCGCCCGTCGGAGTTGCCGGCCAAAAATCTCCAAAAGTTCGATCAGTAGCAGTTGCCTAATTGGGTCGCTGGCCAATGAGCGTGCGCGGTCGGGCCAAGCCAATTTACAAGTAGCATCTGATAACTTTTTTCTTTTTTTCTTCAGTTTACGGGCCAGTTTGGCAGCAGAGATCGATACGGTGGAGCCATGAGACGGTTAAAATGGAAAAGTATATAAGAAGGCGACTTGTGCCAGGTTTCAACTGATCTCTCCATCAACAACATTCATCTTTGGACATCAGAAAGAGAAAAAAAAAAAAAAAAAAAACAGAATGAAGTTTGCTGCTACTTTGCTCTCCAGCGTTGCCATTGGTGCCTCCTACGTCGCCGCTCAGGACCACGGTGAGGAGTACGCCCAGACCATGGGCCCCGTCGCTTTCATGTGGCCCCCAGACAGAGAGTGGTCCGAGAGCAACGAGAACATTGCGCCCTGCGGCAGCGCCTCGGGCCCCATGACCAACCGGTCCATGTTCCCCCTCAACGGTGGCCACATTGCCCTTGTTGCCCAGGACGACGCCTGGGCCGTCAACGTCCGCATCTCGTTCCAGTCCAATCCCAGAAGCCAGAACGACTTCCAGTCCTGGTTCAGCTCCAACCTCACCAGCGACCTTGACGAGGCCCACATGTGCTACCAGACCCCCAGCATCCCCTCATCCATCCGCGAGAACGATGTTGGCACCATCCAGCTGGAGTACAATGCCCTCGACGGCTCCCAAAACATTTCCCACTTTGCCTGTGCCGATGTCTACTTTGTCCAGCTCGAGCACTTCCGCACCAACGGGTTCTCTGCCCTTTGCTTCAACACCACTGAGGACGAGGCTGCTCCCAATGACACCCCTACAGAGTCTGAGCTTGCTGGTGACAACTCTGCCTCTTCCGCTCCCTCGGCCACCACTGCTACCCCCGCTGCGGGTACCGCTTCGGCCGCCGCCACCTCCAGTGCTAGCGACAACGGCGCCCAGCACGTCGCCCTCTCTGGCGTTCTTGGAATTGCTGGCCTCATTGCTTACCTTTTGTAAGCAAGTATAGTAACGAGTAACGACTACTAGACATGTAATACATGTAATAAAAAATATAAAATCCAATCGAATTACCGTTTTTTCAAATGCAGTCACAAATAAATTCGTGTACAGATCACGTGGACATACTCAGCCGTGCACCTTGTTAACCTTCTTGATGCCACCACATCAAACAAGCCTTTCCTTTCCAACCCATACAAACAATGGTAAGCGAACAACGACAAGCAACGTCCAACGTACTGACATGCCATTAGAACGCACTATACAACCACGTTGTCAAGCAGAAGCAGGCAATTGACCGGGACCTGAAAAAGTTTGGCGAGAACCCGTCGCAGGCCACCCTTTCCCTCCAAGGTAAGCAAACCACCGCCAGTACCAACCAAAATCAAACGCTAACAACCGTTGAATAGGCCAGCTGAGCGCGTCGCTGGCGGCGTTCACGCGGACGCTGGACGACTACGAGGCCGCGGCCAAGCAAGAAATTGTCCCCGAGCGCAAGGAGCAGGCCCTAACGCGGATCGAGGGTTTTAGAAACGAGCACCGCGAGTTCAAGGAGGAGTTTCGGCAGCTCAAGCTGCAGCGCGAGGAGAGCGTGTACAACTCGAACCGCTCGGAACTGCTTGAGCGCCGCACCCACCATCACCATTCTGGCAGTGGAAGCCAGGGAACTGAAACGCCTGAGAACCCGTACAGCGGGCTCGATGACTCGCCGTACGCCAACAGCGGCAGTGGGGGCTCGGGTATCCCGCGGCACGAGGGCCTGTCCCGGGAGCGCGACGCGCTGGGCCGCGCCGGCGCCCAGCTCGACGAGTTCCTCGAACGCGGCAAGCTCATCCTCGGCGACCTCGGCGAGCAGCGCGACTTGCTCAAGGGCGCCCAGCGCCGCGTCTACAGTGTTGCTAATACCCTCGGAGTCAGCACCGATACTATAAGACTGGTGGAGCGCCGTGCGTCGGAGGATAAGCGGATTTTCTATGGTGGTATTGTGGTTATGCTGGTGAGCTTTTGGTACATTTTGAAGTGGTTTGGATAAACCCTCGGCAAGGCACTCAGAGAGAGAGAAAGACCCCGTTAAGCATTGTATTAGATTGATTTTTCATGTTTGTTTTCTTGTTTTGTTGTTACATATTTATTCAGAGTTATTAAAAAATCCATTTGACAGTTTTTCAACGGGGGCCAGGTATGGGACGGAGTTTTGTTCCTGATCCCTTTTTTTTTTTTTTTTTTTGTTGATTCAACCTTGATCTTGCCAGTACACGGAACCCGAAACAACACCACATTGTCTCGCAATTCATTGCGGGTCGAGCTACTTGTTCTTTCTTCTTATATCCAGCATCGATCCAATACTTCAATCAATTCAGCCATCAATTTACATCAATTCTCAATTCCAGTTTGCCACGATTATGGAGTTTCTGCGCAGGGACACTGCCCCATCGGGAGTCCCAGCACCGCTCTCCCTCTTTTACCAGCTCGTGTGCATGGCGCTCGTGCTGCTGTCGCTGCTGCTTCTAAGACAGGCGGAAAAGCCGCGGGCCAGGCGCCGTGTGGCCGTGTGGGTGCTCGACCTCGGCCGGCTTGTGGGCGGGTACGCATTGGCAGAGGCGCTGCTTTTGGCCGTGGTGGTCGTTACTGGTGCTAGTGGAGCAGACGCAGGAGGAGCTGACAAAAGGGCCGATGAAGGAGCAGCAGCTTCAACAGAAACACAATTGCAAACGTCCATGTTGGCGCTGAGCGCGCTCGAGATTTTCCCGGGCTTGGTGTTTACGTTCACGCTCTACATGGCGGTTCTCTACGGCGGGTACCGCGCCAAGGCATACCTTAAGACGCGGTTCCGGGTTGTACGTGATGCGCACGGCAGCTACAGCGTGCGGTCCAAACACAGCCACGACCACGACCAGGACGACCAGGACAAGGCGTGGCGGCCCAGGGTGCATTGGCTAAGCGAGGCAGATTTCGTGGAGCAGACAGAGCATGGGTTTGTGAGTGGCAACTACGGCACACCCGTGCGAGTCCGGTGGTGGGCACAGCAGACGGTTGCACTCGCATGCACGGTTTTACTTGTGCGCGGCGGCATGCTCTCGACCTTGTCGCCGGCGGTGGTCAGCGGGTTTGGCCAAGCGGCGTTTGGGTGGATTGCGGGGATTCCGTCAGTGGCATTAAGACAGATTGTGGGCGCGGTGGTGGTGCCTGCCCTGTTTTACAGCGCACACTTTTGCGCGGCGGACTGGCTGCTGCGGTACCGTCCAAACGTCGGTGGCAAGTACAAAGCGTTTGCAATGCCTGTATACTACATGCTGTCTGAGGGCAGTGCTGCTTCACCATCGTTGAGAAGCTACGAGGAGGATGAAGAGGCCATGTTTGTGGAGAGTGCTAGGAGCCAGCCGCAAGGCTTTGGCAAGTCGGGGTCGTCAGTGCGACTCGACGGCGGCCGAGTCACAAGTCGGTCAAGACGTACAGGCATGCCCGCACCAGAGGCAGAGGTTGGTGTACCTGCACCAGCCACGACAGTCCCAGACAAGGCTAGTGACGGTGACGACAAGATCGAAGAGGAGATTGAGGCCATGGTCGAGGACCTGCGGGGACTAGGCAAGCAGGCGCTGCACACGGTGACGGCACAGTTGGACCGGCGGCAGCAGCACTTCAACACGGCGGTGAGCGCCGGTCTCAAGTACGGCAGCGGGCTTGTCCCCGCGGGGCTGTTTACCGGAGGTGGTGGCGGCCGCCCAGGTGGTGGCACTAGGCAAATGAGCGGGTTTGCTGCGCGTTACGCTCAGCCGATCGGGAGTGTTGCACCTGCCCAAGGTGCACCGGGTCAGTCGTCGGCTACGGCGGCGTTTGGGCTGGACAGCCTTGACACTGACGAGAGCGCGAGCGAGAGCGGGTCCGAGGACGATGACGACGACAGCGACGTCGAGTAGCCTGTGGCTAGTGCTAGCTTCTACTCATGATACCAGCATTTGATTTACAAAACTCACATAGAAACAAAACTTGCATTGATTGATCAGAATATGATTTTCGAAGGTTAACGGTACTGCCATTGGTACTCGAGGGGCAGTTTGGGTTTGTGCCTGAATATTTGCGTTGCCCGATTCGGGGGCTGCGCAGGCAAGTCCTTAAATGCGAGCTTAAATGCCAACGCAAAATGCGCCAGAAAACAGCATCACGGACGGGTCGACGAGGCAGAAGAGCAGCGCGCGAAGACGGCGTGGACGGAGTGACAGCAGCTGGGCGTAGTAGTAGGCCGTAGTATTAGAAGTGCTCCGGGCAGGCAAAAGCACCGAAGTAAGTGCTGGTCGAGTGCTGCTGTGTTTGTGTCTGCCAGGCCCGTCCATTCCAGTTCAGCTCCATCGCTCCACCGCAGACCAAATGCCAGCCCAGCCAGCCCTGAACTCAACCAACCCGACTGAGACGACTCAGCGCGCCCAAGGTTTCTGAGAAAGCCAAACCGCGCGCCAAAGAACCCAGAAACCCGCAGAAAAGCCCGGCAAACCCAAACCAAAACTCTGCCAGGCGCATTCCAGCGCAGTACTCGAGTACCGGCCAAGCTCTCGGCGCCCACAACAAAACACCGCGCCCATCCCTTAAACAAAACATTTCCCATATTTAACCATTTAATCCAGGCCCAACTCCTTCTCCTTTCTCTTCTCTTCTTCTTCTTCTTCTTCTTCTTCCTCCTCTTCTTCTTCTTCTTCTTCTTCACCACCTGTTCGCTCGTTTACTTCTACTCTCAGGCAGAGTCCCATTCGTTCCTTTAACATACGCTCCTTTTCGTAGTCAACTCAAGCTACTACCTCACGCTCTTTTCAAATGCTTTTCAGTCTCAAGTCCGTTGTGGCCGGCACCGTTGCGCTGTCGGCCGTCATGGCTGCTGCCCAGCCCCTGCAGCACGCCCACAACCACCACAAGCGCCAGGACGCCCCTGTTGTCACCGTCACCGTCACTGCCGGTGCTGAGGACTTTGCCGCTGCCGCTGCTCCTGCCACTACCTTGTCTTCCGTCGCTGCTGCTGCTTCCTTTGCCGCTGACTCTGGTTCTGCTTCCTCTGCAGTCTCCTCTGCCGCTGCCTCTTCTGGCTCTGCTACCGGTTCTGGCTCTTCTGCCCCCAGCCCCTCCTCCTCTGGTTCCTTCTCTGGTGGTGCCAAGGGCATTGTCTACTCCCCCTACAAGGTCGGCGGCTGCAAGACCGCTGAGGAGGTCAAGTCCGACATTGCTCAGCTTGCCGGCTTCTCCGTCATCCGCATCTACGGTGTCGACTGTGACCAGGTCCCCAACGTTCTTGCCGCTCTTGGCCCCGACCAAAAGGTCTTCCTTGGTATCTTTGACGTTGCCAGCATTGAGGCTGGTTTGTCCACCATTAACGACGCCATCAAGGCCCACAGTGCCGGCTGGGACGTTGTTCACACTATTTCTATTGGTAACGAGCTTGTCAACAATGGTGCTGCCACTGTCGACCAGATCGCCGGCTACGTCAAGACCGCCCGCTCCTGCCTCTCCGAGTACGGATACACCGGTCCCGTTGTCTCCGTCGACACTTTTATTGCCGTCATCAACAACCCTGGTCTCTGCGCTGTCTCCGACTACATGGCCGTCAACGCCCACGCCTTTTTTGACGGCCATATTGAGGCCTCTGGCTCCGGCGACTGGGTCCTCCAGCAGATCCAGCGTGTGTGGTCTGCCTGCGACGGCGCCGGCCACCAAAAGGACGTCCTCATCACCGAGTCTGGCTGGCCCTCGCAGGGCGGTGCCAACGGCGTCGCGGTCCCCTCCCTCAGCAACCAGAAGTCTGCCATTGCCTCTATCAAGGAAAAAGTCGGCAACTCGTGCATCCTTTTTACTGCTTTCAACGACCTTTGGAAGCAGGACGGTCCCATGTCTGCTGAAAAGTACTACGGTATCTTTTCCAACTAAAGAACCATATAATACCCCCTTTTTTTTTAAATTTTTTTGTTTTTCTGAAATCTATTTATTAACCAAATGAATAATTTTATTTTTATTTTTTTATTATACCTATCAACTGAAAAATGCACATGGTTGAACCAAGAAACCTTTCAATCCAAAATTCAAACATTATTAAACCAGTAATCTTCTGTACAGTCCTTTCCAAAAAACGCTCATGTAAAGAAGTAACAATGTAGAGTGTCCTTTTAATTTTTTACGAGGCAATTGCAGCTTTGGCCAATGTCTCCTTGGCTTTGGCCGCCTTGGCCAATGTCTCCTTGGCTTTGGCCGCCTTGGCCCGTTTCCAGAGCAGGTACTTGGCGCTGTGTCCTAGCGACACCAAGCCACTACCACTGCCACTACCGCTACCCTTTTGTCCATCCACAGCGATATCGCCCTTTTGCTGATCCTGTTGTTGACTGTGCCCGTTGGTGGCAGCAGGGTCGCGCCTGAACTCGAATTTGGTGTGGCGCGGCACAGGGTCACTAATGTGACGCTGCGAAACCCACACGGGCTGGTTAGAGAAGAACGCCAGCACGTCCAAAGTCGTTGGCTGCGGTGGCGGTGGTGGGGGTTGGTCTGCACCATCTTCTGTGGGCACGGGCGCCGGCGGGGGTTGTGATCTTTTCACAGTGACCTTGACTTGCGCGAGCGTCGTGTCCCCCGGTAGCGCGGCCTTGAGGTCGGCTTGGACTTGCGGCGGCAGCGTGAACGCGTTCGAGACAGGGCCAGTGTGGATTGGCTGCTGCAGGTGTGGCGGTTGCTGCTGTTGCTGATGCTGTTGTAGTTGTTGTTGCTGCTGCATCTGCTGCAAGTGTGGCGGCAAATGGGGCTGAGACTGGAGATGGGGAGGTTGTGGCTGGAGTTGGGGAGGCTGTGGCTGGAGGTGCACAGGGGGCTGGTGCGGGATGAAATGCTGCTGCTGGGACGGCGACACCACCACCTGCCGGAATTGGGGTGTAGGGACACCGGGGCTCGGCACCGGCATGAGCTGGCCCGGCATGCTCTGCATTTGCTGCGGTGGGCGTTGCTGGAGCTGTTGTTGTGGTGGTTGATGGTGCTGTGGCTGGGGCGGCTGCACTTCTTGTGACGGAGGGACCTGCCTAGGAGACGGCACTATTTGCGGTGCGTGCATTTGCTGCGGCGGTACGCCCATTTTTGCAGCTTGTTGACGTTGTTGTTGTTGTTGTTGTTGTTGTTGTTGTTGTTGCTGCTGCTGCTGCTGCATTTGAGACGGGTGGATTTGATGGACCTGTGGCGACGGAACCTGTTGCTGCTGCATCTTGGGTCCAGGCATGGGCGACCCTTGCATTGGCGACGGCGGCATTGGCGAGTTGCGCATTCCACCCTGCTGCTGCATTTGTGCTTGCCGGCTGTTCTGGTTATTCGGAGAAGCGTGCATGGGCGAGCCAGGCATGGGCATGGGTGAATGCTGGGCCGGAGATCCTTGCTGAGGAGGCATGTTGGCCATTTGCATGGGCATCATTCCTTGCATGGGCGAGTTGGGAGACATGCCTGCGTTCATCATTTGCATCCCTTGCATGGGAGGTCCTTGCATTGGGAATTGCATGGGTATTGGTCCTTGAGGGCTCATAACAACACCTTGCGGCGCCATGCCCTGCATTTGAGCGTTCATTTGCATCATGGCCATTTGAGGAGGCATGCCAGGATGTGGCACAAACTGCTGGCCTTGAAACTGCTGCTGCTGCTGCTGTTGTTGTTGCTGTTGTTGTTGCTGCTGTTGTTGTTGTTGTTGCTGCTGCTGCTGCTGTTGCTGTTTAGCCTGTTGTTGGCGTTGTTGTTGCAGTTGGAGCTGTTGTTGCTGCTGGAATTGCCGCTGCTGTTGTTGTTGAAGCTGTTGTTGTTGCCGCTGTGGTGATGGCTGATGCTGCTGAGGGGGTTGTTGAGGATTAGGTTGGTATTGTTGAAATTGTTGAAAATGCTGTTGTTGTTGCGATTGTTGTTGTTGCTGCTGCTGCTGTTGCTGCTGCTGTTGTTGTTGAGGGGGCTGCTGCTGAGGTGGCACGCCACGAGGTGGCATGGGATACATGCCCGGTTGTGGTGGGAGTTGGTTAGGAGAGTTCATGTGTGCGAATTGCTGGCCCATGTTCATGGGCACTTGTTTCATGGGCATACCCTGTCCCTGCATTTGTCCATTGGGCGGACCGTTGAATCCAGGCGAGCCTACCATGTGCATGGGGACATTAACGCCGTTGACTTGTTGCGTGCGTACACCTCGGCTTCCATTCTGCCCATGCTGAGGAGGAGGTGTAGGGGTATTGGAAACAAAACTTGCGGCTCTAGTAGAGTTGGGGCTGCCCACATACGGGTGCTGTTGTTGCTGCTGGTGCTGATGTTGGATAAACTGCGGTGAGGGTGAGGGTCCCTGGTTCTCGTTGTTGCGCATGGGAGGGGGAGCAATAGGGCCTAGAGGTGTAGGAGTTTCAGGAGGATCATTGGGATCGAACGGCCGCAGATAAACACCTCCTACTACAGGTGGTGCATTTGGAGCGCCGATAGTGGGCGCCGGTTTGGGCATGTCTTCACGGGCATTGGGAGGCAGCAAATGTTTCAGAGGCGACACGATGCGGCGCAACGGCTGGATTTGGGGAAACAGACTCATTTCGTAATCGATTCCTTGAACCTCGTCGGGACCACAGGCCTTCCAGGTGCGGATTTTGTTGAATGTGCCCTCACTCTCGTTATATCTACTCTCGCAGCAGTATACGGGGCGGTTTTCAAAACCCTTGGGTCTGCCGCGCGGATACCGCGTGATGAACATGACAAAACACTTCTCCAAGACTTCGTCGAGTTTATGATCACGGTATTGTCCAGACTTGGCAACCTCGTTTTCATAGAAAAGCTTGTCGACACGATGGATAGTTTGTTCGGCACGGTAGTACCAGCATACATTGATCCATTTGACACCGTTTTTGGTTTTCCATATCCGGAAAATCTGTCCAACTGTAGGTTTAGATGCATCATTAGGGTTTTTAATGTGAACCCAGTCGCCTATCCGGTATTCTTCGCCATTGTGTTCAACAGTTTCTAGTGGCAAGCGAACTGGCGCGTCTGGGTCTTGGTAATCAGAGTCCGGTTTGGACATGACGTCGTTGGCAACACGGTGCAAGTTTTCTCGCAACAAGCCACTATAATTGTGAATCTGTGAACCTGGCGGGTTGAGATTCTCTGCATTTGCAAGCATAATATTCATTTCTTGCATAAAAGCTTCCACAGTCGCGTACTTGCGCTGCTTGATTTTTTTCCGGACCGTTTCAAGCGCGACTGGTAGCTGCACCATTTTGTAGTATTCAGGGAATGCTTTTGGGTCGGGTAGTTTTTCGAAAAATGGATATAAAAGTTCGCCATTGGCAGGGTCCTTGCATTTCCGCACTGTTCGCAGAATGGTCTTTATGCGGGTTTCGTGGGGCTTGTCGACAGTAGGCGGCCGACTGCGCCTTTTATGGGACTCGTCTAAAGACACTTTTGACCGTTTATTGGGAATGGCGCTCCGGTTAGAACGGGACCGTTTGCGAGAAGCAGGTGTTCCATCCTCGTCGTCGTCATCATCATCGTCCTCTTCCCCTTCATCTGCTTCGTCATCATCACTGTCGTCGCCCTGTACCACCTCTTCCTCACCGTCGCTTCCTTCTGGTAAAGGTCCAAGGTCCGGGTACTGTAAATCTGCGTCCTTTAACTGGCCAGTAGCTCTCAAGCTTTCAATGACTTGTTTTAAATACTCGTCAAGCAGCGTCGCGTCTTCGTAAATAACACTGTTTTTGCGGTTAAAAACGCGTGCATTATGCGTAATCTGAGCAACATCCGTGATAAACTGACTAGCATTGGTATACCGATTTTGGTTCAATGACGTCTTGGTAATGTTAGCGGCGTGAAACCAGGGACAAAAAAAAAAGATAGTCAAGGACCCTGCAAACTTACCTTTATCATGTGCAGCGAAACTGGCCGCTGAATAATTTTGTAGTACGACACTAGCCGTCGGTCAGGCAGGGTCTGGAAGACGGGGCTGATCTCATGGTCACTGTAATTTGTTAGTACAGCACTCTGGAATTATAAAGTTTAGCAACATACTCCGAGCCTTTCAAGTCGTAGATTTTTTCAAAGTGAGGTCGAAGCAGGGCAGTGAGCGGGCTGTCGACTTTGGGCGCTTGCGGTTTGTTTGGCGTACGCGATGTCCGGCGGTTTGTGTGTTCTTCCTCATTATTGCTGTCATCGCCGTTAAGGGCTTTTGTGGGGCTACTGTGCGCTGCTCTGTTGCGTGTCATTCGCGACGGACGCGTTGACGCAGGAGTGTCGGGCTCTCCAGACGACATTGGAGCGGGTAAAGTCGCAATGAACCAAGGATCGAAACAAGAAAATAAACGAGTATGCAAGTAAGGCAGATGCTGCAACGAGTCGAGCTGCTGCAGGCGCCGTGGGGAGTACCTAAAAAATCAAGCGGTCTCGCGGTAGTTGACAGTTTTCTTGGGCGATTCCAGGTTTTGGAGATGAATTTCACGGCGGGTTTTTTGGTGGTGAAAAAAGACGGGACCAGCTAAGCAGAACTCCCATCCCACGCCCAGGGTAGGGGCAATTCTCCCCAGCGCAACTGGCATCGCAAGCCCTGGAAACTTGAAAGAAGCGCACTTTGGAGCAGAGATCAGCAAGCACGAGACGCTAGTCCAGAGCTGAAGAAGAACTACTGAAGTTGCTGAAATGTCGAGCGACATGAAGAGCTTTCAATTGCACCTGCAGCAGTCCAAGCGCATCCTCGCGTTGGGTAAGTTGACAAGACCAGCAACCGCCGCGATCTGATTAGAACCAACAAGCTAACGAAACCCGCAGTCGGTGCAGGGCTATCTGCCTCGTCCGGACTGCCGACATTTAGAGGCACAGGCGGGTTGTGGCGAAACTACGATGCCATTGACCTGGCTACTCCAGAAGCCTTCCACAACGACCCATCCCTGGTGTGGCAGTTCTACAGCCACCGACGGCACGCAGCACTTCAAGCAAAACCAAATAAGGGCCACCGCGCCCTGGCCGAGTTTGCACGGCGGCATGAAAACTTCCTTACTCTTACACAGAACGTGGACGGTCTTAGCGCGCGGGCAGACCACCCGCCGGACCAACTGCTCACATTGCACGGCGATTTGTTCACACTAAAATGCACAAGCTTTTCATGCTCCTACACTGGAGACCACAACTATGACGACCCGCTGACGCCGGCCCTCAGTCCAGACCCAATCCGTGCAACGCCCCAGACACAGCAACAGCAATTGGAAGATGAGAGCATGGACTCCTCCGGTGCCACCAACTCCGAAAGCTACGCCGCTGCAGCATTTTTCGGTGGACCTACCCCACGGTTCAAAAAGAAAACAACAACTACAAACACTTCACACAGCAACGAGCTGGGGTCTCGGATAATCCCCCTAGACCAGCTCCCCAAATGCCCCGTATGCCGCGTGGGGCTCTTGCGGCCGGGCGTTGTGTGGTTTGGTGAGCCATTACCCTTCAACGTCGTGCGCAAGGCCGACGAATTCATCACTGCAGAACCGCCAGTCGATTTGATTCTCGTTATTGGCACGTCGGGAACGGTGTGGCCGGCGTCTGGGTATACGGAGCAGGTAAAGATGCGAGGAGGGAAGGTGGCCGTTTTCAACATTGAGGAGGACACGCATTCGGGGGCGGACTGGGTGTTTCAGGGAGATGCCGCTGAGCTGCTTCCTGTAGCGTTGGAACCGGTTATCGGACAATTGAGACAGCCGCGTCGGTACTAGACTACTAGTTAAGTTATTGTCTCCTGTAATTATTAATATTTGTGATTGTTTTTTTTATACCTTCATTATTTGATCTAAGAGTTCAGCTATACTATATTACATCCCTTTGGGTGTTTGATTTAGAAATGGATAGCCTTGTCGTAAGTAGCCATGGCAGCCTCCTTGAAAGCTTCAGAAAGAGTGGGGTGGGCATGGCAAGTACGGGCAACGTCCTCGGACGAGGCACCGTACTCAATGGCAAGAGTAGCCTCGGAGATCATCTCACCAGCGTTGGGACCAATGATGTGAGCACCGAGAATGCGGTCGGTCTCCTTGTCAGAAAGAATCTTGACAAAGCCCTCAGTGTCGAGGTTGGTCTTGGCACGGGAGTTGGCAACGAAGGGGAACTTACCGACGTTGTAGGCAATACCGGCAGCCTTGAGCTGCTCCTCAGACTGGCCGACCCAAGCGACCTCGGGGTGGGTGTACATGACGGAGGGAATGACGTTGTAGTTGACGTGACCGTGGCCGTGCTTGATGAACTCGACGGCAGCAATACCCTCCTCCTCGGCCTTGTGGGCGAGCATGGCACCAAAAGTGACATCACCAATGACTCTAATGTTGGACTTGTTGGTGCGGAACTCAGAGTCCATGACGACGCGACCCTTGTCGTCAATCTCAATACCGACCTTGTCAAGACCAAGGCCAGCGGTGTAGGGGCGACGGCCAACGGCAACGAGCAAGACATCGGCTTCAAGAGTCTCAGCCTTACCAGACTTGACGTTCTCGACCTCAATCTTGACAACATCGCCCTCGCGCTTGGCAGAAACGACCTTGGTGCCGGTCTTGAAGTTAAGACCCTGCTTTCCAAGAATCTTTTGAGTCTGCTTGGCGACCTCACCATCCATACCAGCACCAATGGCGTTCTGGAACTCAATGACGGAGACCTCGGAACCGAGACGGGACCAGACGGAACCCATCTCGAGACCAATGATACCACCACCGATAATGGCAAGTCTCTTGGGGATCTCCTTGAGGGCAAGAGCACCGGTAGAGGTGACAATTCTCTCCTCGTCGACTTCAATGCCGGGGAAGGGAGTGGGCTCAGAGCCAGTGGCAATGATAATGTTCTTGGCCTTCAAGACGGCGTCCTTGCCGCCCTCAATGGCATCAACCTTGACCTCACTCTCGCTGAGGAAAGAGGCAGTACCCTTGTAGTAGTCGACCTTGTTCTTCTTGAAAAGACCCTCAATACCCTTGGTGAGACCGTCAACAGCAGTGGTCTTGGCCTTTTGCAAATTGTCGAGGTTGATCTTCACGTCAGCGACCTCGATACCTCTGTTCTTGGTGTCGTGCTGGATCTGGTGGAAAAGGTGGGTGTTGTTGAGCAGAGCCTTGGAGGGAATGCAGCCAACGTTGAGACAGGTGCCACCGAGAGAGCCGCGCTTCTCAACACAGGCAGTCTTGAGACCGAGCTGGGCGGCCTTGATGGCGGCAACGTAGCCACCGGGACCACCACCAATAACAACGAGGTCGTGTTCAGCAGCTATACAAAGTGTGTTAGTCTAGTCCAATCAAAATGGTGGGACAAGGTTGGGTGATAGAGGGGTACGGAGGGGAAAATTCCAGTTCCAACGCGCAGGTTGGGAGCTACAAGATTCCAGCCCAGGCAGGTGCGCAGGCAGAGCAGGCCCAGACAGTCAATCCAGCAGGGAGAGCTCAAGGGATTGAAACTCAATCGTGCCGGGAAAGACGGTGGCGTGCTGTGAAACAGACGAGAGACGCAGAAAACAAAAAGGACGCAGAGTACATACCTTCGGAAGCCAAACCGCGCTGGAATTGTGTGAGGGAAAGGGCAAAGCGGGCAGAGGTGCCGGCGCTGGGGCGCATCGCAGAACGGAAAACAGTGGTTCTCAGCATTTTTTACCAATCGAAACACTGGGCAACTTGTCGAGACGAGAGAGTGGTGATGGGGACAAAAGGGTGTTGGTTGGAGGGAGAAAAAGGAAAGATTTTTTTTGTTGTGGCAGATTTCTGGGCTTAACAATTGGGAAACCTCAGCCATTTATTGGAGCCTTTGGAGGTGCGGGTTGCGGTGCCGCCAGAGTAGGGTTGGGGCAACCACAAGGGTGGCCACCAGCACCAGCGCCAGCACGCCCGGGTCTCGGGACCGTGGCGACGACGGCAACGGTTGTGAATCATGACACGAAGTACTTGGGTCTATATTAACATTACAAATAGTCTAGTGCGCGTGCGCGGCGCTTGCCGTCGTCGTCGGGCCGGTCATTTGACGGCGACCGGGTCTTGCGCTTGTCGCCCGTGCGCGCCGGATCGTTCTTCCGGACGGGCGACAGCGGTGCGTCTCTGCGCTGCCCTCGTCGAGGCGGGCTTCTCGATACCGAGCTTGGTGATCTCGAGTCACGAGGGTTCCGAGCCCTGTTAGGCGAACGGCTAAACTCCCGACGCGAGTTTGGCCCCCGACGACCGCGGCCAGGCGAGGGGCTCCGCGACGGAGACCGCGACACCGGTGAGCGCGAGTAGCTGTACCTACGACCACCGCGACCGCCGCTGCTACGACGGCGACTGGGACCACCAGGGCTGGGCGTTCTGCTGCGCGAGTTGCCGCCAGAAGCCGAACGTGGGGTCCTGGAGCGGGAAGGTGGGGTTAGGGACCGCGAATAGCCGGCGCGGCGGCCGCCACCACCGCGACGGTCAGCACCACGGCTACTGCGGGCACCACCAGCACTCGCACCTGCACGGCTGTCGTAAGACGGGGACCTGCTTCTCGACCCAGTGTAGCTCGACACAGAGTTGGATCTGGAACGCATCTCCTTGCCCCGGATAAGTCTACCCCGCCGCTCCTGTCTTGGCCCAGGTGAGGGAGGCCGGCTATCCACAGAGGCAGAACGGCTGCAGCTACCGCCGCGGTGACGAGGACTAGGAGATCGGGAATAGGATCTCGAGCGGTCAGAGTAAGGCGACCTCGATCTATCCGAGTAAGGCGACCTCGAGCGAGAGTAAGAACGAGACCGCGATCTCGAAGAGTAGCTCGATCTGCTGTAGCTTCTTGACCTTGAAGAACCCTGGCTCGACCGGCTTGCTGACCGTTCTCGTACTGGCGAGGGGGGAGGCAAGTTCTTCAAATGCTCTCGCATATCCTCCGTCAGCACACCCAAACCGATTGCCGTAAAGTAGTTGACGGAAAATCTCGTGTCGGCAGGGTCTCGCTTGGGGAACATGTTTTCAAGGTAATCCCGCAAGTACTCTTCCTTGAACCGCTTGGCCATGGTCTCGAGTCCAAGCTCTTGTCTCATCTCTTGAAACAGAATTTTCATGAAAATACGCGAACTGGACGTAGACTCTTCTTCTGTCATGTGGACACACTCAAACACCTCCCATGGCAATGCATCGCTGGCAAGAACATATCCAAACAATGTGGCAATGTTTCGAATTTGGTTTGTCTCGTAGCGATGAATAACAGTGTAGTAGTGTTTAAATGCTTCTGCGAAAAGGTCTTGCCAGAATCTCCTCTTCAAACAAAACCGGACCGCGACGCCACCATATGTCTTGTTGTAGATTTTCTCTTGTGAGCAGCACTCAACAATCATGTTGACGATTTCAATTTCCTTGCCCTCGGGGACCTGAACTCGTAGCAGCTTGTGGGCGGCTTCGTCCACAGACATGGAGGACATGATGGTCAAGTAAATGGTCTTGCGCAAGCTCACAAGCTCCACATTTGTCATGTCTTTGATAGCCATGGGCTCGTTTGAGGCTGCTGCTGTCGAGGGCTCGTCTTCAGCTTCACTCACTGAATCTTCGGCGTCACTGTCGTCACCATCCTCTTCGTCACTGTCCTCTCCAAGAATCTCTCTTCTCATTTCCGCGTACTTTTCTTCATTTTCTTCGAAATTTTCGTCAAACTTGAACAATCGTAAACCTTCCTGGCCATCCAGCTTGTCGTCCAGACCAATCATGTGGGTGATTTGCTCTTCCTCCTCTACCAAGTCGAGGCCGGTAGGAATAATCTCATTGTCCTTGAACTCGTCTTTTCTGACTTGGAATAGCACTTCAATCATGTACTGTGTTCGCTTCTCCAAGCTTCCTTCGTGTAAAATAGCGCGGAACCGTTCAAACACACCATTACTACCTGCTTTGCTTACTTCTGCAAGGTATGCACCTACCTCTTTTGTAAAGGCCACGGCAATCTCAACAGAGTCATTAGTAGGGTTTCCTAGCAGCAAAAACAAAATCTCCAATGCAATAATCTCGTGGGCGAGTTGGTGATTGCACAAGTGAGCAATGAAAATGGCTGTGCTCAGACATGCGTCCTTTTTGTTTTGTTTGAACGACCGTCTAAATCGAATGACGAGTCGTGTCAGTAGTAGTTCTCCTACTTGCGGCAATTTGGAATTTACAACTGCAACAAGAGCAGCGTAGACTGGCGTAAAGGGCTGGGCCATACTCTGGGCGTTCATTATACTTCGACAAAACTCGCCTCTTCCACGGATCAAATTTAACGTGAAAATTTCCTGTGCAATGTCTTTGATGTTTTGATGGTTGACCTTGTTGATTAAGCTGTTGATTGATTTTTTGAGTATTTCCCATGAGGCGCGTTGTTGTTCTTCGGGGCTCTTGACGACATTTAGCTGCGCCTCCAATGCTCTTAGTTTTGCTGTAGGCACAAACCGGCCAGCGTCACGCAGCTCCTTCAAACGTGCGTACTCTTCAGACAAGGAAAGCGGTTTTTTCGGCTCTTCCTTCTTTGGTTCTGTATCGAGCTCGCGCTCAAGCGCTTGGCGCACACGTTCATGGTACCGTTCTTGGTTTGAGTCAATGATTCTGGGGCGCCAATCGCGGTTGCGAGAAAAGCGCGGACTGGGCGAGCGCGATGCCGACCTTCTGCGAGGTTCAGGCGACGTGGAGCGCTCAAAGTTACGCCGTCGATCTGGGTTCTCAATGATCCGTCTGTTTCGTGGTGGTGATGCAGCGCCATTGCTGCGTTTGGGTGGCAAGGGAGATACACTGCGTTCAGCACTTGCTTCCTGAACAGGTTCCTGAGTCGCTGCCTGCTCAGAAGGCGCGGTCCTTTCCTCTGTGTCTGCCATGCCTCCAGTGGTTGTACGCGTCAAGGTGAGGGAGGCAATCCACCGCCTGAAATTTTTATTATGCTCCCGTTTATTATTCAGGTCACGTGAATACAATACAATTCGAGAAGCCGACGAAGGCGAGTTTCAGCTACGGTAGAAAGAGGGTCTCTCTACAAGGTAGCAAATGTTCATGAGAGACATTACAATCTATTTCAAGTACTACGAGGCCGGTACGGCGCTGTTGTACGGAATCACCACTGTCGCCTGTCTGGATAGCCAACCAGGTAGCACTCAATACAGCCTTACACAGACCGCACCCGCCTGTCCCGCTCCTCTTATCCCGTTTTCGCTATTGGTTTGGCCCTGAACTGATTCCAGGCCTTGTCTGTTTTATGCCTTCGCCTTGGTCTTCACCTTCGCCTTCGCCGTCTGTCTCGGGCTCGCCTTGCAACGGAGCCACAAAGCCAAAACAGTTGATTCAAAGCTAAAAATACTTGGCACACTTTTTTTCTCCACCCCACATTTATTTTCCCATCAGTTTTTTAGAGCCTCCGTGAACTAGCAACAACGCCAACAATGCTGTACACGTCGACACTAGTCCTCGTGGAGGGAAGCAATTGCAATAGCATTGCACGGACATACACCCCTCTCATTAATAAAGCGCTTTACAATACCATGTCTAACGGTAACCTCGACATTTTGGTGCTCAAGTTCGAAAGTGTCATCAAATCAGTGCAAAAAGTAGTAGGGGCGTTCTACGAACTGGCCAGAGTGGAAGCAGCAAAAGTCGGACGCGAAAAGGTCAACGTCAGGGTCTTGCTCGATGGCCAGAACCTCGAAATGGGCCGGAAACAATACTGGGAGGTCATCACCATTGGTAAATACGGTACGTCGCTAATGCAAAAAGGGCATGTTTAGGGGACTAGAAAAAACTAACCTTTGACTCATAGAGGAGGACTTGTTAAACGAGTTCAGAGACATGGTGCCCGAAGGCTCCAGGGTGCTGGGAATGCCAGTGGTTATTGTCAAAATGGGCGATGTTCTAGTGAATCCAGAACCGGCAGAAGAAGCAAGTCCAAGTCCTGTCAAGAACTTGGGCAAAGACACGGCAGGCGAATGGGAGCACGATGTTGTTGCTTGTATGTATCTCACTCCTTGATTTATACCAGTTCTAACATGTTTAGTGGGCGGTACGTTTGATCATTTGCACGACGGACACAAGCTGCTTCTCACAGTTGCGGGCTTCCTAGCCAAGGAAAAGCTAATTGTGGGGATCACGGGGTCCGAGCTTCTTGTCAATAAAAAATACGCCGAAGTGCTCGAGTCCTACATGACGCGGAGGCAAAACGTTGAGGAATTTCTGGCCTATGTTTTCCCCCATTTGCTAGTAGACCCGCACATGATCCACGATGTGGCTGGCCCAACTGGCACAATTGAAGATATCGACGCGCTTGTAATCAGCCAAGAGACGCGGGCAGGTGCTGGCGCCATCAACGAGATTCGCGAAAAGAAAGGCTGGCACCCTCTAACTATTTATGAGATTGATGTGATTGGGTGCACGACAGGCAGCGAGACTGACAATTGGGCAGACAAGCTGAGCAGCACAGAGTTGCGTCGGCGAGAGCTGGAAAACTTGAAGCTAAATGGAAATATTTAAACAATGTGGTATTAGTTTTATGATAATATGCTATAATATTAATGTACACAAAGTAGGTATGCTAGTACTGTAACTTTTCTATAAGACTGTCTTTGAGCTGAGCTCATCAATAACATCAGTGGTAACGTTCACGCCCCACTCAACCTTCTCACGCTGCGATTTGCCAGTAATGGCGCTGGATTTCAATAGTTTCCTTTGAAAGAATTTAATCTTCTTCAAAAGTAGGGCAGACTTGTCTGCGTTTTCACTTGTCTTGACCAAGAGCTGCACGAGCCCCTTTTCGTCAATCTTTTGCTTCTGGAACATGGCGT
Organism: Geotrichum cucujoidarum; assembly: GCA_030566025.1. NCBI lineage: Eukaryota > Fungi > Ascomycota > Dipodascomycetes > Dipodascales > Dipodascaceae > Geotrichum > Geotrichum cucujoidarum. The sequence goes on along the minus strand of JAJMHN010000004.1, from coordinate 22,641 downwards.
CGCCAAAGCTCATCTTTTTGCGGTTCGTTGCGTCGAAGCGTTTCTTGGCGAGCTTGGTGTAAAGGGTGATGAAGAACAGCTCCAAAAAGACTTGGGTGCCGGGAGTTGGGGAAACAAAGTTAGCAGTCTTAAGAATGTCCAAGTTGACAATGCCCTCGGCAGTAAAGGAAGCGTAAAGACGAGCCATGTGCACGGCCTTGCGAAGTTTCTGTTCATCAGTCAACTCAGTGTCATCTGTATCGCCCCTTCTTCGCAGTTTCTCCATCTTTTCCTCAGGGTCCAAATCGCTATCAGAATCATCGTCAGCTTGATTGCCAACCTCCAAATCACTCAGGAAATCCCACAATGCAAACTGGAATGTTTTTCTGATACTTCGTTGACCGCAAAGACGAGTAGCGACTACCTGATAAAATGGGTTGTAAACCTCTTCATTGCAGCAACAATGCAAAATGACACGGGGAATTTCACGCTCTTGCTTGCTCTTGAGTTTGAGGCGCTCAAGTTTGTCACAAGCGTCAACGTAGTCTTCACTGCTCATGAGAGCAACAAAAACAGCTCGTCGCACGTCAGTGTTCATCCGTTGCTGGCGAGCCAACTCCATCCAATCCGGTTCGGCGTTTTCAAGAATGTCGCCCATGACTTCCAAGTCAACATCGTCCTCATCCACTGTTGATCCGGGCTGATGTCCATTGCTGTTGCCGCCTTGGTTTCTCCAAGCGCTACCAACAAGCCACCATTTACCTCTAGTCTCGACGTTGCGAATGTCATCTAGACTAACACGCATTGGTTCGCTCATCTTACCCTGCACGCTTCCCAAAAATTTCTTCATGCGGATTTTAGCTGCGCTTGTTGCCTCGCTAACACCAGCTCGCTTTTGACGGTTGTTTTTAAGCTCGCTGATTGTCTCCACCAAGAACTTGGTACGGGTGTTAATGGATGCCGGGTCAGCCTTGCTCACAGACACCTGCAGCTGGTGAATGATCTCTTTAAGAGCGGCAGGGTCATCTGATCGCAACTGAGAACCAGACGTGCGCACCAACTTGAGCAAAAGCTCAGTTTTGGCTTCATTGATATCGCCGTCCAAAAACATGCGGATGAGGTCGTAAATCAGACCACAGCTTACAAAGCCAAAACTGTAAAGCTCTGCCAACAGAGCAAGCAAGTTATTGGCCTCCTTGCCGTAAGTCTTAACGCTGTCTGGGCCAGTGCCCTTGTAGTGCTTGTCAAAGTTCTCGACGTGAGTCTGCAGGTAATGGGCACCGAACTCAACACCACTGACCTTGTAGATGGCAGTGATAAGAGCAGCATGGACCATTAAAAATCCTTCTAGCAGAGTACCTTGCATGGACGTACTCTCAATGACAATATCAGTAATGACAGACGTGACATCGTTTCTGGGATGGTGAAGATAGAGATTATTGAGTTCAGAGACAATAGTGGCAATATTGGCTTCGGTCAACTTGTTGAAAAGGCCCTTGACAATTCGTCGCAGCTTGGTTTTGGATTCGGAAGTGTTGTTATCGAGAGCGCGGCGAGATGGTGGGACGTATTTTCCTGCCGTGGGGGCAACATAAGGGTTCTCGCGTTTGGGCGCTTCTTCTTCTTCCTCACTCTCGCTGCCATCTTCGTCCTCATCAAAGCCATCTTCTTCGTTGCTGTTTTCTTCGCCGTCTTGATCTTCGTCGTCATCGTCATCGTCATCGTCAAGTCCTTCCAGGTCTTCATCAGAATCAAAATCATCAGAGTTCAGTTGGTCGTCACTGGAAAAGGGTAGACCTTCCAAGTCTTGTTCGTCACTGCCCTCTAAATCGGACATACCTTCTCCTTGATCATCTTCTGAGCCTTGCACCAAATCAGGAATTTCTTCGCCGTCGCTATCAAGGTGGTCATATCCGTCACCGAAATCCAAGTCAAGTCCGTCAAGTAGATTGTCAAGTCCGTCATCTTCTTCCTCTGTTGATTTTGGCATTTTTCCTGTCTTTTCTTTCATTCCAAGCATTTTAGCGTAGTATGCAATGTCATCTTCATCCTGCTTCATTTGCTGCTTCTCAGCGCTTGTTAAAACAGCGTTGCTCTTCTTTTTCTGGGAAGAAGAAGTAGATGAGGCTTCAATAGCACCTGCAGACTCGCGAGAAGCAATCAAATCTGCAAGAGAAGACTTCTTTTTAGGACCCTCCTTGTGCTCTTTTTTATTCTTTTTGGCTTCTTTGGCGGCCTTGAGTTGTGCCATGACATCTTCAGCGGATTCAGAGCTCTTGTTCTTCTTCTTGTTCTTGGCTTCCTTGGCCGCCTTCAATTGTGCCATTACATCGTTTACTGAATCAGAAGCGGAAGAATTTTTAGACTTCTTAGCTTCCTTTGCACCCTTGAGTTTTGCCATAACGTCCTCAGCGGCATCAGATTCTTTGGTTTTCTTGCTTTTGGCCTCTTTGATGGCCTTTAGTTGAGCCATGACATCTTCAGCGGTCTCAGCATTTTTCGCTTTTTTGTTTTTAGCTTCCTTAGCGGCCTTTAATTGAGCCATAACATCTTCAGCAGTGTCGGTTTTATTCGATTTCTTGTTCTTGGCCTCTTTGGCCGCCTTTAACTGAGCCATGACATCTTCTGCAGTTTCAGTCTTCTTGGCTTTGTTGTTTTTGGCCTCCTTTGCAGCTTTCAATTTGGCCATAACATCGCTTGCACTCTCGTCGTCGAGCTCTTCGTCGTCATCAAACCCCTCAAAATCGTCAGAGTCACCAAAGTCGTCAAAGCCGAAATCTCCCTCGAAGTCACTGTTGTCAGACACTGGGTCAGCCAAGCGAGCACTTTTGGGACCCCCAAGTCGCGTTGTGGGTGCCTTCGTTTTATCGAAATCGTAAATTTCTGAGTCGGTGAAAGAAACGCTCTTCCCAGACTTGGCTTTTGCCTTCACGTGTGTCTTGTGTGTTTTGCTGTTGGGCTCCGTCTTGCTATGCAAACTCGCTTCCGACTGTGTAACACGCTTGAGCTTTTTATTTTTCCGCTCCTCTTTGCGCTTGTCCTTTCGAGACATGTTGCTCTCCCCTCGTTTCCTCTTGTGAGTGCTAGAGGCGGTGAAAAATCGTTTGTCGTCTTGGTCATCTGAATCGGATGTTAGCGAAGTGTCCATTTTCTGAAGAATCGTTGATACGCACCTTGTCTATCTGCAAGCTCGTCTAAAAGACGCCCAGGCAGCTGAATGTTCTTCTTCTTTTCCTTGGCCATGGCTGCTGTACCGCGCTTAATTGAATGGCCGGACCAACTACTTCCAACAGTTTGAAATTTTTTTGGGAGGAATCGGATGAAGATCAATAGTTCCAGAGGTTTATAAAATTTGTCAGTCATGTGACTGCACGGCTGAACTTTAAGCTTTTATATGCCGAAAGTTCTGATAACCACAATAATTATGGCTGCAAATGAGCATGATCGAAGGTTGTAAGGACTGATTCTTTCTATGGGCCAGAATTCAACTTGATCTTTTTTGGAGTTTGTTTAGAAACGTATGTAGCGCAACATGTTGACAAAATGCCAAGTATTTGAATTATCGATCTTGCAATAAAATAACTAGACTCCGTAATTAGCATGATGTTCATATCATTAACACGCTTATTGCTAAGCTCTCTTGAATCTGGATTCAAAGAGTCTTGCATAATAGTTTGAGCATTTGCACCGCTCTGACTTGCGACTCCATACTTCGCTTTAGATGTAGATAAATCAATCTGTAACAACATAGCCAAACAGTCCAAGCGTTTTGTTCATCTGTAACAACTTCTTTTAGTTAAAATACTTTGATTTTAAACTTGCCTTGGCCATAAAAGCTTCTGTCTTGTTGTCGCAATAAAAGAGTGGACGTGCGTGTACCTTTGCTCATGACTTGCTCACTTAGTTGGTTGCACGATGCGCATTGACAATATGATAATCATAATTGTATCTTTTGAAATATGAATTGATAATTTAATTCCTCCAATTGTTCTGTAAACGCTTCTTGTCAAAATCACAATGAGCTTCATGTTTTCAAATATTTGGTATACGATAGTACAACCTTATCTTGATATTAAATTCTCCGCAAATACTCTGTACGCAACGCCTGTCGGCCTAACAATGCGATGCGACTTTGAATATCGATCTAATTGATGGCCGCTATTGCACTACCACGTTTTTAAACTGAAGCTGAGCACATGTTCGCGGTGACCGTGCTGAGAAACAGTGAGCGCTCAGTCTCATTTAGTGTTTCAGTTGGCGTTCTATCAATAATCGAGGGTACTTACCATTTACCAGTTACATCAGCGCTTACTTAAAGGCACTTTAAATAGCTACAAGATCTGACGTTGGCGCACGCCCGGCTGTTTTGTGGTTCCTAACTGGACGGTGTGTGCATAATTTTGGATCTGGCGAACAATAAATTGATTGATGATTGTTCCAAAAGGAGAAACCGGCCAGAAAATAATCACAAGAAAAACATGAAATTAATGCTCAAAATTAAGGTTGCGCGAATCTCAACAACACGCGAACCGTCTTGAGTCACTGTTCACTGATTGCCAAGTGTTTTGCTACTCACTTGAAGGACATTCAACACGGCCAAAGTGTAGGCGTCTTGCTCTCTTTGCTTCTCTACGCGTTTCAGTGCGCAGGTGCCCAACTGGTACTGCGACACACCGTGTCACTGCCTTGAAACAGAAGTACAAGAAAAAACCTCACATTCCAACGGCCTTGGTTTTTCAACGCCGACGCCAGTTTGACTTTTTAATTGTAAATCTTTTGTTATAAAATATCTGCCAGATTCTCAATTCCATTGCTTTGAAAAACTTTTGCATCTTCTAGGCCTTCCAACTGAGTGTTTTCAGATCTTAGTACTCTTTTCTCATCAACAGACAACATGTATTACGATTCAAGGCTAGATTACAATAGAATAGATTCGCGGCAGCAGCACTTTGGTCTGCCGGCCAGACATCTTCAATCCGCTGCCCAAGTACACCAACGGCCAACGATCAGTTCTTCTCAAGTTCAGCCAGACTACAATGCCACCGATTGGTCCACAGTACAACCACCAAGGAAGAAAATCACAAAGAGGGTATCTTTTGATCTCAACCCAAAAAGCTCGCCAAGTCCGACACAAATGCATGGGACCAGACAGAAAGATCGGACGTCACCTCCAGATAGCATTATTCAGTCACCGCGCTCAATTAATGAGCAATCAGTACCGTCGCCGTGTGTGCCTACACATGGCCCACCTCACAATGGTGTAGGACCGCCTGTTAGAGAAGAAATCCCCATCAATCCTAGGTACCGAAGGCAGCTGCTCAACGCGAAAAAGCAGTTACTGAAGAGCACTAACCCAACACCTGAATCACACAATGCATTAACACCCCATACGTATGGATATTACCGCCCAGGTACGCAGTACGGTCATTATTATAATCGTCAACAGTCAATAAAATCCGGCAACATGCGTTCCAATTTGTCATCGGGAAACCAATTGTCAACCAGAAACGGACATCTTGCTCCCGCGGCTTCTATAAAAACAAAAAGCAAATCTCTCAACAATGGCTCTGGTAAAAAGCTACTTGACCCGCTAATTGCTAGCGGGACACCAATTGATCAAACAAAACAACAAAGTACAGAACAGCACACATTATTTTCGCCTCCGACGGAATCTGCCTCGAAGGTTCCAAAACTGCATGCAACCGCATATTCAACTGGTTCGAAAAATATTTCATCAACAAGTTTGTCAGGTTCTGTTTCCAGTTCTACGTCTGAAAAATCGTCATTATATCTTAAGTCTACGCCAATTGCGCCAACGGTAACAACTGTTGAAAGGCCATTGTCTCCAATATATATCTCCGCCGACAGAAATATTGCGAAAACTACAGAAAGGTGCGTCTCTCCTATCGGCGTAGAAAGTCAGTCCATGCGTGACGAAATTATAAAGTCCGACCTTTATCAAAGCCTAAAATTGCGCTACATTACTGTGTTGGATGAAGTTTGTTTGGTTACTAGCGAGCTAGCAGACTCTATACGCAGAGAATTCAAAATTCCTGTTTTAGATGACACTTCTGAAAGTGAGTCTACGGAACATTATGTTCAGAGTCAAAAACAGCGCGCTGCTCGAGTCATTGAGTTGGAGAATGAGCTGAACACAGAACGACGCTTGAGATTAGCTTTCGAAGAAGATGCTACTGACAATAAAACTGGCAAGAAGCTGAAAGAGGCAGCCGTTCTTGGAAGGAAGGTAGTCAACATGGAGACACAAATTTCAAACTTGCTATCTGAAAACGATTTGCTGCGCAGAGAAGTTGCAGAATTAAAAAGGCAAGCCAAGGAATCAACACCTACAAAAGGAATTTTATCATGTGAGTCGGTTGATGGTGCCCTGGCGACTAGCGCAACTGGATCGTCTCAAGTCCCAGAGAATGGCTTCGACGCAAAGTTCAAGGCAGTTGAAGCTCAGCGAGACGCCTTGCGTGGAGCTCTCAGATCGCTTCGCGAACGCAAGGACTATGAGATACAGCAAAGCAACAGCAAAGTACGACAGCTTGAATCCAAGCTGGAGAATGAAAAACGAGCTAATTCACATTCTCAGCGCAAGCCCGCGCCTAGTTCCATGCCAATTGTCCGCAGTCAAAGCCCTCTTGTGACAAGCTCCAATGGGCACACTCTGGGATCGCCTCTGGGAGACCCGTTCATACTGGGGGCTCCACGGATGAAGCTCAGGGGCCTGTCACCAGGATTTAGGTCTACGGAAAGTCTAATGACTGGGATGCGCATTAGCCCTGCTAGCTCAAGTGCCGCTTCTGTGGTAAGCATTTCACCTGGTCGCATCACCGATAGTGCATCTCCCATTTCTTTCGAGAGCACCTACAGCCCAGTACAGAGCGAGCATCCCAGTCCAGCTTGCACCACGCCTTACATATTTGAGTCTTTTGAAGACTCTGTTTCTGACCCGACGCGACTTTCTCAAGATCATCTTCCAAGCATGGGTCCTAAGCCCATGTTGAACTCCATGATACCATCCTGAGCTCGATCTGTAAATAACCTGGAAAAAAGTACACAATTATGCATATACTTTTCAAGTAAATTTAACACATATTCAATTCTGCCCATCTTCGGTTTTTTATTTCGATTCGAATAGAAGACGCTATAGCGCGTTGTAGGCTGGGGGAAGGCTGCGTGTTGGGACGGAAAAAAATAACCTACGGGTGCACGACACCCACGACACGGCTTTCGCGCATTACTCAGGCAGGCTTTTTCTTGTTGCTTTCTGTTCTTCTGACCGGCACTGCGAACCATTGACTTTCGAAAGCTGCCACGAGCTTCTTCCTTGCATTTAAATAGCACTTTCTGCGCCCCAGAAAGACACGCGAAGAATTCACATTGTTTCTTGAAGCATCAATACGTTGGCCATGAGTGGCCACAGCACAGCACGACGCACGAGTCAAACGAGCATGCCTCTTTTAAACACAGCTCCAAGTTCAGAACCCAGAAAAACAGTATGGCAGTTCATAGAGCATCAATTCTTTTACGGCATTCTGTCGTTTCTATATCTGGTCTTACTCATTAGCAAATTTCTGAGCCACGAGTACTATCGGCTAAAGATTCGATGGATCAATCTGAGCTACTATCACAACCGAACGCCTGAGCTGATCCGACAAGATGTAATGTCTCTTAAAAAGGTTCCACGGCATGTAGCGGTGGTTTTGAGGTTGCGGGAAGGCGAAGAAGGCGGTGGTCTGGATGGTCTGCTGACGCAGACAAGCGAGCTCGTGGCATGGTGCATTGGCGCAGAAATCGAAGAGCTCACCATATACGAGCGTACTGGCCAGCTTAAAGACCTTGCTAAGCGCGACGTTCGGAAAAGAATCGAGAAAAATCTCAAAATCTACTTCGGCGCAGACGCGTTGCCGAGCTTCAAACTGAGGGTGCCACCGATTACTGGGCCCGAAAGCACTACGGTAGGAGGCAGCCAGCGTACATCCGGCGTTGACCCCGAAAGCAGCACGTCTGCCACGAAGCGTGGCCCAAAGACTCGCAACGACATTAAAATCGTCGTCAACCTCATTGCTGAAGAGGACGGTATTCCATGCATCACCCAACTCACGCAAACACTGGGCGATCTTGCCAAAGAAGGCCAAATCAGGGCCAAGGATGTCACCATCTCGACAATCACCCACGAGCTCCACCAGCTGGTAATCACCGACCCAGACGTCATTCTCATTTCTGGTCCCATTATTGACCTTGAGGGTTTCCCGCCGTGGCAAATGCGACTGTCGGAAATTTTCCACCTGCCAGAAAACGAAGAGGTCAGCTATGGCTTGTTTCTGAAGGGCCTGGAACGATATGCGGGATGCAAGATCAACGTGGGCAGGTGATTTGTGCCCATGCATTTGAAAGAAAAGGCAAAGGTTTTATGAAGCATTGTATCAGCGATGAATCGGCTGTTTTTATAGGGGAGGTTTAAGCATTTAGTTAATTAATTACCATTATGACTGCAATGTCAACAGTATGGGCAACCTGTGATGTACCTGCTAGATTGGTCTGCCACGAAAGGGTGCACAGTTGAAAGCCAAAAATAAATAAATGCTTAAATGGTATTATATTACAAACAGTATTCTATTAAACTGTTACTAGAAATCAAAACTTTTTTGTTTGCTCAAGCACTACTTGAGCTTTTGTTAGCTTCTCCGTGAAGGATTGCTTGCTCTCCACCTCTGAAGATTTCTCACTATATGTACAATCTACAAGCAATTGTTGTCGCTTGGTTTTGAGTTTTCTCTCCAAATCATCGGCCGTCCTTTCGTTCTTGATTCGCATGTCTTCCAGTTCCCTGGCCTGTGTCAACTCCAAATCTTCAAGCTGACGCATGCCGGCTTGCTCAAGGACGTCTATGTCTGCCCTGTGTTGGAGCGCAAGCATGCTGTGCTTGGCTTTGGCGTCAATGCCTTGTCGCATCAAGTCTATTATGGTGGATGTTTCAGACGTAGTGGCAGACTTGGACATTTCAAGAAAAATACGAGAAAAGACATTTTTGAATGGATTTTCCTTTGCATTGCGTTGACCGTGGGCTAACTCACGTTCTGAGGTTTGGACGTCATCTTCGTTCGTATTTTGCTGCGGCGTGCCACGAGAAGAAGAGCTAGTGTTTTGTAGATTAGTGGGGCGCTTTGTGGGACGTTCATTGTCATCCTGCAAGTCGGTATTCAATGGTCGTTTCACTGTCGGTATAGAAGTCAAGCTATTAGGTTGTCCAGCGGCTGAGGTACCTCCTGCAACAGTGTCAGTACTTTGACGCGGTGCTTTTTTAGTGACGGAGGGCTGTAGAAGAGCTGAAGGTTTTTCAGTTAACCTGGTGTCCCCTGCATGACTTTCAGTGCTCTGTTTGGATTGAAACTCAGTAGCTTCTGGCAATAGACGTTTGTCGAGCGGGCGATGTATGTGCACCACAGCGTCTCTAGTTTGATCGTCGTTCACCGGCTTAGACTTTTCTGAAGTGCTCCTAGACTTGTTATTTTCCTTTGCTGGGGTTTGCTTTTCCGTGATAGCAGATTGAAAGTCCCTTGCTGGAGTTGTCGGTTTAGACGTCAAATGGCTAAAAAACTGATCATGAGATGTGGGCATGTCGAGCCTTTTCGACCTCTCGCCAGCAGTCGGTACTGTGCTAGCGGGAATGTTTGCATTGGTATTTTTATTGACTGTCTTTGACGCCGGGTCTTTTTGTGATGCTCCGCTAGGCACACTCTTTCCAAGTTCGAGCAAATTTGTAGCGGTGGTACTAGTCCTTTCAACTGGTTTGGAGTTAAAAGTACTGAGAGCGTGTGCTAGAGCTTCCTCTGCGCCATATTTCGAGCTCTTAGCGGTTTTATTCGATTGTGCAAGGTCCCCTTTTGACGACCTGTATCCAGATTTGCTAGTGCTTTCGTCAGTAGTTTTCTCTAGTCTGGAATTCTCTTGTGATTTTTCACTTGAGTGAGTCTTAGGCTCCAATGACATGGTAGTGGCAGTACTAGTGCTTTCAGCTACCTTGGTACTGGAAATATTTTCTGAAGCTTCCTTAGCGCTAGTGTTCTGACTCTTGGTTACCTTTATTGCTTGTGAGATGACAGATATTGGTAAGGCATCTCCAGAATTGCGCATTTCTTGATCAGTATTGTTCTTGACAATCTCTGGACAGACATCTTCTCGTGACATTCCATTGAAATCATTTTTTTCAAATTCTAATGGAACTGTAGTTCTGGTATTAGTGCCTTCCATTGGTTTGGGACTGGGGATGTCTGTGAGAGCTTCCTTTGCTCTAGATTCCTTGTTCTCATTTGTCTCTTTCGTTCGTGAAACGCTGGGCAAGGCGTCTCCAGGATCGTTTGCGTCACTCAAGTCAGCGTCAGAAATGGGTATTGCATCTTCTTCGATATCCTCCGACAAGTCAATAAGTGCCTCACTGATTTTCGTTCTAGAGCTTTTGCGTGGACTCTTGGTAATCTTTGCTTCGGCCGTTTTGGCAGGTATTTTTGTTTGTTTTTTCAGGCGTCCCCTTGCAGCGCGCTTTTTAGTAATGACCTTTTCGACTTCAATCGCATTTTCATTGTCACTTTCAAATAATATTGGACTTGCACTGGAGCCAGAGCCAGTCATAGCTGCAGTTTGCTTAAGTTTGACCGGGCTTTGGGGTTTGGGAGCACTTTGAATTGTTGACCGGCGACGACGGGTACGTTTGTCAGGTTGCCCAACGGACTGGAAACTTAAATCCTCAAAGTCGGGCCCTTCTTTATCGCTTTTTTCACTTTCAACATCAATGGTTTCAACAGGTTCGCTGGACATTTGTGGTAGTGTTTCCTTGCTCAAACGATCTTCAGTCAATTCAACAATAGCTGCCTGGTGTTTATCATTTGCCTCCGTAGACCCATCGACCAAATTGGGACTTGGAGTTTTAGAACTTGAGGTGTGAGCATCTTTCGTAACTTTTTTCTTGACCAAAACAACCGATTTTGTGTACGATATCGAGTTATAAGTTTCCGGTCGGTACATTTGCTTCAAGGGATCTGGTTTGGACTTTGGCGCAAATGATTTTGCCATTTCTTGCTCGTTCAACTCATTTGCAATAGCAGAACTCCGCCGTCTCAGCAATCTTTCTCGGCCGCCATGAGGATGAATAAAATTTTCCTTAGGCTTCACTGAAATTGCAGGCTGGTAGTTATGCTGAACTGTACGCAAAGCCAATGAAGAGCCGGAGGAAAATGGTTGCGATCTAGGGGCAGAACTGAAGCTTTTAGAAAATATCTTTCGGACTGGTTTTTGTGACACTGGGACAGATTGAGACTCTTCTGACGGCGACTTTCCAGCACTCGACCGGTTTTTTGTAGATTCGTTAGAATCGGAATCGGAATCTGAACTGGAATCCGAGCTTGAATCTGAACCAGAGCTTGAATCCGAGTTTGAATTCGAGCTGGAATCCGAACTGGAGTCAGAGCTGGAGTCAGAGCTGAAATCTGAATCACTTGAGGTCTCAGACGAGCTTGAAGATATCGCAATAGGGTCAGGTACAAAGTTGTTTTTCGTGGACCGTTGCCACAGCTTTTTTGACAAGTGAGGCTTCACTGGATGGCGCAAGAGCACATTGGCCACTTCTTTAGTTTCTTTGCTCCCTTTTTGCTTCTCGTGGGCTAAGTCAACGTAAGGATCGCTTGGCTCCATCCTAGTAGTCGTTTCATTGAATTCGTCCATGACTTTTTGCATTTTGAAAAAATAGGGGCATTTTTTAAGCACATCTGAAATGATCCTAGTGTTAGAAAATGTTGCTTTTTGTGAACTGCAGAAAAACATTGTATCCATACCTAATTTTTTGTTTTTAGAAGGAGCAGAGTTTTGAAATAAATAGAGACCGGTGTCAAATTCTTTTTTCATACTTTTGAGCCTTTCCTTGATTAAATTTGGACTTATCGCTTTTTCTTTCTGGAACACCTCATTCTTGATCTTTCGAACATCTTCTATTGAAGGAGACCCTGAAAGCGCGGTTTGTGAAGTGCGTAGTGAGACCCAGTTAATTATTTGGTCCGTGCGGTCCAAAGTCCATTGAGTTGATCTTATTTTTCGTGACCCATTACTCGTATTTTTAAGAGGTGTGCTAGTTGCCCGAGGCGGCAAGACTTGTCGATACTGCTTTTTTTGACGTTGAGCTTCAGAAGTAGGCAATTTGGTTTGGGCATGTTGCTGTGCCATTTTAGGTCTGTTGTAGAACTTGGCGGGGGGCCGTGGTAAGGCGCTGGTTTAGGCCTGCGGTACAGCCGTGGTGGGACAAAACCTGGGCAGGTCGGACCTAGGAACCTGTTGTAAACTGGACAGAAAATTTTCTCTAGCTAGGGCTCGATCGTCGCGGTGGAATTGGCCTCCGATTCACGAGAAAACCCAACTGAACTTGCTCGAGCACACCCCGATCGATCAACAGCTATGCTCTTTCGTCAATACCACTTTTTTCACAATTGCCGAAATGTCTATAGTCCCGCTCTTTCTGCGCAATAAAAGTCTCTCGTAGCGTGGGCCAGGTAGGCGACTGGGGTGAAAACTTCAAGTGGCACTTTTTTTTTCTGTTCCCCAAACAAATAAAAAAGGACGCGTTTCCACAGCGGGTTATGTCAGCACACTGAATCCACTGTGGCAGAAGACAACAGCAAGAAAACATGACTGGTATCAGCATTAAAGAACAGCACTATCGTTACAGAAAATGGTCGTAAATATGTATATGAACATTGGGTTAGGTTGGGAATAAATGGCCCAGAACACGCCGCCACCGAGGGATGGGCCGGCTGTTTTCTGCCTCCTCAGCAAATACCATGGACTCTTGGTGGAATGGGCCGCTGGCACGATGAGGCGGCGGTGCTTCACTCGGGGTATTCCGCGGAGCATTATGAGGCTCTCCTGAAACAGATGATATAGCTCCTTCTTCAATTCCCCGCAGTGACTCCAACCGAATTGAACTCTCATCTGAAGCATAATGGTTTGAGCTACTCGTGCCTTGCCTCTGCTCTCTGGCACGCATTTCACGCTCCAAGCGCACAGTCGTGTTTGTTAGTTTCATGTGCTCAGGAAAGTACCCCAAAGGCACAGTGCTCTGTTTGCATAGGGGGCATCGGCTGGACCGTGTTTTGAGATACTCGTCGATGCACTCGACATGGTAAATGTGATCACATCTCAGCTGCCGCACCTGGGTCACTTCATCTTCAAAGTCCTCCAAACAAACGGGGCAGTTTGTCTGCGAAAACCCTTCAACACTCGTGGTTGCTTCCTCCTTGTCCATCTCTGAATTTTGCCGCTTGCCAAACTTTTGGAATAAATGCTTGTTTGACGCTGGAGCCGGCATCTTGGCGTCTGAGGTTTTGCGGAAATGTTGCTCCCCGTGTATGTATGTTCGTAAGGGTATTTTGTCTAGGATTTCTTGTGACAGTGTTAATCGCTTGATTCCGAGCTGCTCAATGTCAACCTCGCCGCGTCGAATGCGTCTGAGAAGGTCCTTGCGTCTTCTCCATTGTATCATGTTTAGTACCAGCGACATGCCTGCCATTAGTACTAGAATTGCCGCTAGGATTACAAGCACGACTATCCAAAGCCGTGGAATCCCTGAACGCTGCTCGACTTGTATTTGTACCCCAACACGTTCTACTGTGCTATTTATGGACGTCCCTGGCACCATTACGGTGTCGTTGGAAGAGTACACTGACATGTAATGGAATGCACTCGCGCCTGTTGCACCTGGAACTAGTAGTACCGATATTGGGCTGATCTCTGGAAAGTCCATTTGATTCCGAGAAACTTTCCCGCTATCTACCAACAATAGTAGTCTGGCATTGTCGAGCTGAGCCTGCTGCATCAACGCCTCAGCACAGCTTTGGTCGAGGTATGGACTTAGAGCAATGAGTGTTGCGTTTTTGGGAATATCTGAAAGGTGTGGAACACTCCCTTGCACCATTGTGTCCTGCGTGCAGTATGACATCCCAGACGGTAGTGTCGGCAGGTATGGGACTCCCCATAGCCCTAGACCGGTAGAGTCTGCTTTTGTGTTGGTGAGGACGAGTGAACCCTGCTCAATCCGTTGATAAGCAGAGGAACTCTAAAACGTTAGACATGGTCAGCAGCTTGTGTGGCCTACTTACCCTAGCTATCTCTGAGCCAAGCTGGAAATCTGAGTTAACCCCCAGGTAATATAGCGTGAACGCTAGTGTGGCTACGGTAGAGTTGATTAGTGACGGAAGTAAATAGGGTAGTGCAAAGAAACATACAGGTCATTTTTTCTTCAACTTGGAGGAATCAGGCGTTATGTTGAATGAAGGTTTCGAAGAACAGGTTTATGCGACAGTGGTGTAGATACAGTAGAACTAAGTGCTGCTCATGGCAGGCTACGCTTGTGGAAGAACCGGGACTGCTCCACAGGTCGTGTGAAGATGTGAGGATGTGTATAGGGTCTGTTGTCGCGCTTAAAGAAATCGAAAGAGCGTCCAGAAGATATACTGAGTGACACTGTGTGAGGCTATATACCGAGGGCCCAGTGTAATGCTAGTAAATTGTGAGGTCGGTAAGAAAAGGTTGAGAAATTAGTTAAAAAGAAGGTTGAGAAGGGAAATGGTGCTCGGGATTATGAGCCCTGATAGTGAACCGGTCTGATGTAATCAAAAATAAACTCAAATTTCACGCTTATTTTTCACATCGTACGCCCGACCAAGGCTATTTGCCATTAAGTTGAATGAACGCTTTTTGGAGCAAATATGGAATAGCTGCGTTATTCGTCCACGGAATATCTAGAGGTGTTTGAGCGGCGTTGGTGGAGAGTTGTTCTAGTACGGGACTTGAATCATATCCATACTTACTGACTGGGCAACACAACTGCGTACTGTAGTATATGTTGGCCAGAGCCATCCACAATCATCTCCATTAGAATTTATATGGCAACCTTTTGTAACAGAAAAGGCTACTCAGTCACTCGTTCTGAAGTGACAAGGCCTACGTCAATCAAGTCAAGTGCCTACATCACGTATGTAAAGCATAGCGTTATTGGTTCTTTACTTTGATGCGTAAACGAAAAGATGCCGCATCAACAGATCCTGAGAATGTTTTTGAACTCTCAAGCATTCCAACCCGCAACATCTCCTCTAATCGCCTCGTCAGTTCTAGTCTCGTCTCATGGACTCGGCCTTGAAGACCGTTGACTGTTGTTTTTTCAGCGCTTGAGCCGCACCTTTCCCCTTTGGGACCACTGGGTCAATCACGTGATTGTATTTTTTACAGATCAAGGGGTTTTGGCGGGAGGCTTAGAAGCCACGGATCAACTCTCGACTTGATCTTCAACTTGCTCGCACCGGTTTTAAAAGACGTTTGGACGATTTGCCAGTCTTTTATATTTGCATGGGAACGAGTGTAGGCGATTGCTTGTTTTTAGTGACTTCTTGAGCACAGAGCCCAACAGAGCGCACCCCTTGTAACGACGAACCCTCGCTCATCTTTGCACAAACACAGCTTAATCACCACCTTTCAGCGCTCGACAGTAACAACCAGTTGACATTTGAACGCCGGACAGTGCACAGTGGAGCAATGGCAGGCTACGCATACAAAAACGCACAGACTACTCGGGTGTCAAGGCGTTCGTCCCTAGTCAACGCCGCTCCTCCTCAGCTTTCTCTCAACATCCCCAACTCTAGCTTTTCCAGCGCTTCTGCCGCGTCCCGCTCTCCAATGAAAACAGACTCTCCCGTAGGCAACTCGGGGACACTGAGCAACACACTCAAGTACGTGCCAAGCAGCCTAACCTCAGTACTTACGCCAAAATTCAGCGAGTTTTCAGATCAAGCTGCTGAAACAGTATCGGACTTTTTTGAGACGCCATTCGGACGCAAGCTCAGCATTTTTGCCAAACAGTACTTCAACTACGTGCGACTGTTTTGTGTTTTATGGCTGATTCTCATTTGGTATGGCGAGCGGACGTACCCTTACAATGCGCTCAAATCCTGCCATTGGAACACATGGGAGACGTGGGAAGGCAATACGGGGCCGACAAGAGTAGCTGTTTTAACCGATCCACAATTGGTAGACGCGCACACATACCCAGGCAGGCCGCGAGTGTTGCAAAAAGTTACAGAATACATTTCAGATCTTTATCTCCGACGAAACTGGGTCAATATGAATATTCTTTTGGACTCTGATGCCAACGTGTTCATGGGAGACTTGTTTGACGGCGGTCGCAATTGGACCAACACGGACTGGCAGCAAGAGTTTGTGCGATTTTCCGGCATTTTCAACAAACCAGCATACAAAAAAACAATCATGAGTTTGCCCGGAAACCACGACATTGGGTTTGGAAACACTTTAATATACCCTGCTCTGCAACGATTCAGGATGTTCTTTGGAGATCCTAGCAGCTCTCACGTTATCGGTAACCACACATTTGTATTTTTGGATACGATATCGCTCATGAACACAAACAACAAGACAATCAACTCAGAACCCGAAGAATTCTTGCAAAATCTGGTGACCACTCCTGAGTTTGACGCATATCCCAGAATTTTGCTCACGCATGTGCCCTTGTACCGATCTATAGAGGTATCTTGTGGCCCACATAGAGAACGCAAGCGTGAACCGCAAATCTCGTACTCACAGGGAGAGCAGTACCAGACTTTGGTCACACCGGAAATCAGCGACTGGGTTCTCCAGTACGTACGTCCGTCGGTCGTGTTTAGTGGTGATGACCACGATGCGTGCTATGTGCAGCACAATTACACGATTGAACGCCAAGACAATACGAGAGAGCAAAAGAAGGCAGACGAGTACACTGTAAAGTCGCCGTCCATGGCTATGGGAGTTTCTAAACCAGCAGTTCAACTGCTATCGCTAGTGAACCCACCTAGCCATCAAGCGGGCCATACCACACCAAGCTACGGAAATGGAAACACGTACCAGACTTCTCTGTGTTTTATGCCCCACCCCTTTTATGCAATAATTCTCTACGCGATTTCTGCGCTATTCACTCTCACCGTCATTCTTATTGTCAACTTTCTCCCCGCAGTGTTCCCGCCTGTAGTCCGCCAAGTGCTGAACAAGCATAAAAGATCACGGTCCTACTTCCAACCAGTCTCGACTTTATACTCTCCAGCAGTCGCGTTTGGCCACCCACTCATGCCTACCTACGAGGACATGCTTGACGGCAAGTCCAGCAGCGCTACAGATACTGACAAGAGACCCAACATGGACACCACGTTATTGCGCGCGCGCAGAATGGTCAAAGATCCCAAGATTTGGATGGGAATTGCCACGGACGTGGCTGTAGTCTCGGGGTGTACGTTGTGCTTTTTCCTGTTTTTGGGATGGAGCATTTATAGAAATTGAGTTTCGTAAATGATAAAAAAACATGAATCTTCCTATACATACTTATACGAGCGACCAGGCGCGTCACAAATATTACACATTGATAGTTAAGCTGAACTCGCTCCTCAAAATTGCCCACAATACTTTCTTGATTGTTAAATTTGTAAACCACTTGCAATAAATTATGTGAGCAATATACGTTTCTTTGCCTGTTCTGTTCCTGTGTAAGAACGTTCATCGTTGCAGGTGTTTCTATCGCTGCTCCAGATCTCGGTTCAGGTTCCGTGGGTTAGGGCATTTCGCGTGCTCTATGAAATGGCTGTTTGGTTTTTTTGCGCCGTCTCTTTCTTGTCTGTTCGCCATCACCGCCGACGTTTTACTACTAATCCGCACAGCCTGATAGATGGGAGGGCCTTCTGACGCCAAGGAAGGTGGCTCCACTACCCCTGCTGCCTCGCAGACTACGAGCAATGAGGCGACGCCCAGCTCTGTAAGTAGTATAGCTCACATAGTACAAACTGTAGGAAATGAAGAAAATGTCAAACTATCAGTGGAGGGCGGCAGTCAGGCCCCCTCACTCTCCATCAATGTCTCCAAATCGCGTACATTCTCTGAAGTAGACCACTCTACAACGGACGACTCCGAGGCTTCCGTGGCAGAATCATCATCACCTAAACACACCGCACCGTTGCTGCCCCCGCGGCCTCGCCATGCCTCCACAACGTCTATTCACATCTGGGACTTGTCAAGGCCGCTTGTGATTCGTGAACTGACAGCGTACATTGCATTTTGCGCAGAGGAAGAGCCAGTGCTGGTGTGGTTTGACCGAATCCGCTCGCATAGTTTTGCGGTATTTGCGACCAAGGCAGCGGCGGCGAAGGCGCGCGATGCGATAGACGGGCAAGTGTTTCCGCAAAAGGACCTCTCACGTAAACCCATGAAGGTCGACTTTGTTCCGACGGAGAAAGTCCGCGAGTGGATTGCGAAGCAGGAAGCCGCCAGCTCGCCGGCGGTCGCACTGCAGCGGTGGAAAATAATTTACTCTGGTTCTGGTAAAGACACGACGGCGGAGTTGGTTCTAGCCGGCCAGGACAACGAGCATACAACTTCGTCACCGGGTGATCTACCGCAGCATAGCACCACAGCTCCTGAAGAGACCGCCCAACCACCTGCCGTCAAAGACCCCGCGCGCGAAATGCGAGACGCGGAGGCGTCATTGCGCGAGTCTGCGCTGCGCCTAAAGCTCCAGTCGTCCATGATGAAGAACCGAGAGAACAAGAACAAAAAGTCGCAGCCCACGCCGTCTAAACTGCAGCGCACCGCCGCGCTCCCTCGCATGTTTTACAGCGAGGCGCCTCCCGACGTCATTCAAGAGCGGTTACGAAACAAAAAGCCATGATTGTTAATTTTTTTCTTCATTTCCCCCGTGTGCCTACGAGGTGCTTGATGTTTTTAATGATCTCTTGCTATGTGAATATGTGAATGTTTGTATTTTATAGACTTGTGTGGAGTTGATTCAATTGGAAACGTTTTTTAAATCCCAAGTCGAAGCGGAGTAAAAATCAACAATCAACCACTTAACCAGCGCCCTGAGCACACAGCAATGGAACAGATCCTGGCGCTTTACCAGTCGACGGAGCACCGCCTGTCGAGCTCAATTATCATCGACCTGGTCAAGCGGGCCACGAGCAGCAAGAAGATCTTTGGGTTTGCCGAGCTATACGAGCCGCTGCAAGAACGCCGGCCGACACTGGATCTGTCGCCAGAGGCAAACTGGTGGATTGACATTCTCCAGATCTTTACGTATGGGCAATGGAAAGACTACAAGGAGTTTTTGAGTGACAGCATGGACGAGTCGTCGTCGCCCGAGCTCAACAAGGAGCAGGTGGCCAAACTCAAGCAACTGACGCTCTTGTCGCTTTGCGCAACAGCAGACATCATTCCATACAGCGCTGTGCAAGAACAACTCGACCTCGAGGCAGAAGAGCTCGAGCCGCTTATAATTGACACGATTTACAGCGGCAGGCTAACGGCCAAACTAGACACGGCGCAGCGGGTAGTCGAGGTCATGGAGGTCAGCGGCAGGGACGTGGACAGCGCGCGGATAGACGAGATTTGCAGCACGCTGGACCAGTGGGAGGCAAAGACGGCAGAAATTCTCAGCAGCACGCAGCGGCAGATCGAAGACATCAAGTCGGCCAAGGTGGCAAGGGCGCTGGAGACGGAGGACTACAAACAGAGACTGTCTGTACGCCAGGACGACAAGAGCAAGGCCGTCAAGCGCAACAGATCCTGAATATGGAAAGTGTTTAGTATATTATATTACAAGGTATAAATAATGCATTAGAAGCCTTTTTTTAAGCGCTCCAGACCTGGCCAACGGCGCTGGTGAGGCCAATGTCCTCGGTCTCCATCTTGTAGACGCCAAAGAGCGCAGTGGCCGAGCCCGCGTAGAGCAGGTACTTGGCGGCCGTGTGCCACTTGCCGTAAACGCGCTTGGGGATGTAGTCGATGATGCACGACTCAAAGCCCAAATGGCTGTGCATGAGAATGAGCGAGCCCAGGGTGGCATCGAGCACGGGGGTGAGCGAGCCGCCCACAAACGGCGCAACGGTGAGAGGGACCATGCCGACGATGATGATGCGCTCAAAGGACCAGTGGTAGGATCCGTGCGAGGCGTCCGGGGTGGGCACGGCGACAGGGTCGTTGACGGTGCCCACGATGCCGCCGGGGGGCTGGGGGATTGTGCCGAGGGGCTGTCTGCGCACGGTGGCGGCAGAGACGGCGGCCGCCAGGGGTCTGGCCAGCGCGGGACGGGCCGTCAGGGGCTTTCTGAGGAGCGTTGATCTGAGCATTTGGCGGGTTGTTTTGCGTGTCAGTGCGGAGGAAGCAATTTTTTCGTGATTGATCTGGACCTCAGCCTTGCGATGGAGTAGTGGAGTGGAGTGGATTCGGCCAGGGCTCGAAACTCGCCGCAGAGGTTTCAAAAGTATGTTCTCAGGGGCGGCGGGACCGACCTGTGTCAATTGCAGACCCGGCCCAGTGTCCCGGGACCCGACCCCAGCAAAGACCCGACCGGGACCCGACCCTTGAGACCCGACCGTGTCACATGACCGGCGCACCCTGGAAATCCGGCCAATCAGCTCCGCCAAGTTCAGGGCAAGGGCACTTCCCAAAACGGCAGCGCATTTCAGCCAATCAGCGTGCGCATATTTGGCTGATTCCGCGCAGCAGCGAATTGCTGGGCCAGAAATCGCTGCGCGCCCAAATTTTTCAAGACCACCACGAAATCTTCTCTTCCCTCTTCTCCTACTCCTCCATCATACCCACGTTCCGCACCCGCACCACCCCTCCCGCCCGTCTAGTCACCATGTCTGCTCTTCTTCGTATGTCGGCGGCTCGCATGCCCGCCAGAGGAGCCTCCGCTGCTTTGCGCCGGGGCCTCGCCTCGGTCTCCACCTTTGAGGCCCAGTACCCCAAGACCAAGACAACCTCGCTACCCAATGGCGTGACCGTCGCCTCCGAGACCTTCCCCTCCGCCCAGACCGCCTCCGTCGGCCTCTGGATTGACGCCGGCGCCCGTGCTGACAACGAATACACCAACGGCACCGCCAGCTTCCTCGAGCACCTTGCCTTCAAGGGCACCGCTTCCCGCACCGGTGCTCAAATCGAATCCGCCGTCGAGTCCATTGGTGCTCAGCTCTCCAGCGAACTCAACCGCGAGAACACCGTCTACTCCGCCAGCTCCCTCAAGGGCGACGTCTCAAAGACCGTCGAGATCCTTGCCGATGTTGTCAAGAACCCCAAGATTGACGAGACCGCCGTCGAGGGCGTCCGCGCAGCCGTCGCCAAGAGCGCCGACGAGTCCAGCAAGTCCTACGAGCAGATCGTCATTGACCACCTCCACGCCGTTGCCTTCCAGGGCCAGGGTCTCGGTCGCACCATTGGCGGCCCCGCTGCCAACATTGAGGCCATCACCAAGACCGAGCTCACCAACTACGTCAAGAAGTTCTACAAGGGCGACCGCATTGTCCTTGCCGGTGCCGGTGCTATTGAGCACGAGGAGCTTGTCGCTCTTGCCGAGAAGCACCTCGGTGACGTCGAGGCCTCTGGCTCCTCCATTGCCCCCGGCTTTGGCTCCGTCCACCCCTCTGACTCCACCGCCTTTGTTGGTTCCGAGGTCCGTCTCCGTGACGACACCATCCCCACTGCCCACATTGCCATTGCCGCCGAGGGTGTCACCACCACTTCTCCCGACTACTACGCTGCTTTGGTCGCTTCCAAGGTCATTGGCAGCTACGACATCAACACCACCACTGCCACCAACCAGGGCAACAAGCTCTCCGCCATTTACAGCGAACACCACTTGGGTACCTCCTTCAGCTCCTTCAGCAAGTCATACAGCGATTCCGGTCTCTGGGGTATCTACATTGTCTCTGACAACGTCACCAACCTCGACGACGCCGTCCACTTTGCCCTCAAGGAATGGAACAGACTCGCTGTCTCCGTGACCCAGGCCGAGGTCGAGCGCGCCAAGGCCCAGCTCAAGACCGAGCTCCTCCTCTCCATCACCACCCCCGAGGGCGCCGCCTCCGACATTGGTCGCCAGATCGTCACCTCTGGCCGCCGCCAGTCCGTCCAGGAGATTGAGCGCTCCATTGACGCTGTCTCTGAGAAGGACATCAAGGCTTTTGCTCACAAATACCTCTGGGACAAGGACATTGCCATTTCCGCCCTCGGCTCCATTGAGGGTCTCCTTGACTACCAGAGAATCAGAAACGACATGAGCATGTTGAGATGGTAAGCAAAGCGCATCTACTAAACCAACAACAAAAAAAGTTAGTAATCACATAAATACATTCATAATACACATGAAATCATCAAACCATTTGGCATGTCGATAAGAGTTACATTTGTGTAATCGTAGTTTGTCGAAAAAACGTTTTGGTTCATTGAATAATAGAAATACTTTTTTTTTACTTGGCAGGCACCGAGTCGGACCGGATCATGTTTCCATACAAGTCGTCGGTTTCGTCCTCGCCCACGCCAAACTCGTCAAGCAAGTCGCCCATTTCCTCGTCCTCGAAATCGAGCGCCGCCGTCGTCGCGCGCTTGGCAGACCCGTTGGCGGAACCATTTGCAGTAGCACCGTCGTTGGCCTCGCCGCCCTCGGTTGCAGTGGCCGGCGCCGAGTGCCGCACGGGCGGGTACCGGATGCCCTCAAACACGCTCGTGCGCGGCAGCCGCTTCATTTCCTGCGGCGACCGGAACACGGGGCCAATCTTGGAGATCCACTTCATGCGCTTGTCG